>OX419592.1:4875250-4925190 GCA_948473455.1 Teleiodes luculella | reverse complement strand
ATGTTGCAAATAGTTTTTCAAATAAATTGAAGAGATTTTTGTTACAAAATACCTTAATTTTATTATCACAATTTGGAAATTTCACCTTTCACACAACGTAAACATGACAACAACCCGTTTTCAATATGGCGTCGGTCGTTGTTTGACGGTTCGGTTCGGTTTAAGAGGCAATAATGTACCACATATTAATTCTAATCCAAATTAACATTCCATGCATAGTTTTTTTTATTACAATCATTTCCCGTGGCCCTTTGTTAATTAATTAAGAGGGTTCGTAGTCCTTCAGTGACGCAAAAAACATTTCTTAATTTGATATCTAAACCATAAGTGACGCTACTTTGTAAGAATGATTGGCATTTGAACATGGTGCACACGAAATGACGCTTGAGATTTTGGATGCTGGAAAAATAAAAAACTAGCCAAATAAAGTTCAATTTGACTGTAATGTTGCACAGTGACGCAGCAATAAATAATATCTAGCACTCGAACAACATACAAAACACAAAGAATTTCATTAAATTCTTTTTTAAACATGATCCACACAGAATCCTGTGGATCAGTTTTCATTTGTCAATATTTCGACAAATATACCATTTGGAGACAGATTAAGTATACTAGCACCGTCACGTATCATACGTGACGGTGCTAGTATACTTAATCTGTCCCCAAGTGGTATATTTGTCGAAATATTGACAAAAAAACACCTAAGATATAGATATCAAAATAAGAAATGTTTTTTACGTCACCATTAGACTACGGACCTGAGTGAGGAGCCCTAATTTTAAAGGGCCACATGAAGTTATTGTAATGTTTATTCGCAATGCAACATAGTGGTAGCGTATGGCGTTGTCCTAATAGAACACGAATGCGCGATCATCGCAAGTTCACGCAAATTTTACTTGTACGAACGCGCGTTCAAACATATTGAAGTCGAATATGTGTCCTAATAGACGATCGCGAGATAGAACGATTTCTTCATACATTGCACAATCGCGTAATCGCGTTCTATTAGGACAACGCCTATTTACGTAGTGCGTGCAATGGCGTGCATGCTTTCCTGTACATAATTTGGCCGTGCATTATAGGGACTGAGAGCCTATTTCACGGGAGAGGGAGGAGACAAAAGACAGAAGACAAAGGCACACAAAAGGGACGTAGTTATGCGCAAGAGGGAGCGCGATGTAGTTGTATCTCATTCTATTGCATAACTGCGTCTCTTTCGTCTCCTGTCTTTTGTCTCCCGTGAAATAGCCTAGTCAGTTCTTTTTTAAATCGAGCGTTTTAAGAGTAGGCAAAAGAAAAATTACCAAAGAGCCTTAGCGAGCTATCACATTGGCGACAAAGACAAAGTCGTGCAAAAACGAAAAGGGACGCAGTTATGCGTTAGAATGAGATACAAATACACCGCGCTCACTCTTGCGCATAACTGCGTCCCTTTTCGTTTATGCTCGACGTTGTCTTTGTCGCCAATGTGTGTGATAGTGATAGCTCGCATCGCATTCGCTCGCATATATAGCTCGCTTAGTTCCGTTTCATGACTTTTTTGCCAGACTGACTACTAAAAATAGCTAGAATACAAATAAACTTCAAATTAGGCTTTTTAAACCCAGTTCCATAGCCTTTTTTGACAAATGATGATGACGTTCGTTCGGCTGTCATTATTTATGTCAGAAATCAGAATTGTCAGATTTTCTTTCCGGTTTGCCTGTGGAGTACGTGAGACGTATGTTTATTTTAAATCTTTAATATTCTGTGTAATCTTTTGATTTATTTTACATTTCTAGAATTTATTAACTGATATTACTTTTGCCGCAAGTGTGTGCGTATTTATTTTAAGGATTTAACGTGAATTTCAGTTTCAGAAACATGTTAATTCTGATGAGTCTCAAGTCGCTCTATTTGTGGCCAGACCGATGATGTGACTTCTGATCAAAATGCATTGATTTTGTTGCTAGGTCTGCCACAGGTTTGTCAAGATGGGCGCGTACAGGTACATTCAAGAGTTGTACAGAAAAAAGCTAAGCGATGTTATGCGTTTTCTTCTACGCATAAGGGTATGGCAGTACCGTCAGTTGACCCGCATGCACCGTTCTCCTAGGCCTACCAGGCCCGACAAAGCTAGAAGGCTAGGATACCGTGCCAAGCAAGGTGAGTTAAAATCACGCATGTTTTTAAACTTCGCGACCTCATGTTTTTATAACCTTCTTAGCTCCTCCTTTTTATAAGCTCTGCATAGAATGCAAGTAAACTAGCAGTGTTATCCAAGTAGACAAACCAATTTAATAGTTTCACTGTTTCTAAAGTAGTGTTTTTGCAGGATACGTCATCTTCCGAATTCGCGTTCGCCGTGGTGGTCGCAAGCGCCCGGTCGCTAAGGGTGCCACTTACGGCAAACCCAAAAGCCATGGTGTCAACCAACTGAAGCCCACCCGCAACCTCCAGTCCATTGCTGAGGTCAGTGAACTCTAATAGATAATATTGTTAATAGATTGTGAAGCGTGGTTCTTAAATCTGTTACTTTACAGGAGCGTGTTGGTCGCCGCTGCGGAGGTCTCCGTGTGCTCAACTCTTACTGGGTTGCCCAAGACTCTTCCTACAAATACTTTGAAGTCATCTTGGTTGATCCTTCACACAAGGTAAATTAATTTGTTATCTACATCACATACTTGCCAAAGTAACCTTTGCAATGCAAAATGATGAACAATTTGTCATGCACCAATCTGAGTGTTTGTGCTGAATAATCACCTACCATATATTCTGAATATATATTTTTTAATAAACTTAAGCTATTTAAGTTTTAATATGATTTTAATGTTGTTTTATCTTGGTACAGGCCATCCGCAGAGATCCCAAGATCAACTGGATAGTGAATGCGGTGCACAAACACCGTGAGATGCGAGGTCTGACTTCTGCTGGTCGCAGCTCTCGCGGTCTGGGCAAGGGTCACCGTTACTCTCAGACCAAAGGAGGGTCGCGCCGCGCTGCCTGGATCCGTCGCAACACGCTGCAGCTGCACCGCAAGCGATAGATTTACACTCTCCAGTGCCAGTGACTTTCTATTTGTTTTTCTTCTAATTCAGATAGAAAGCCAGTGGATAATAAAATATGAAACCCATTCTTGTCTTTTCAATTTGCTTGCATACTAAGAGTAGGATAAGAGGGTCTAATGTAAGTGAAGTTATTTTACTTGTTTGTTTGCTTTTTTTATTGGTGTAGTTTAATTATGTTTTCATTTTTATTCAGGTTTTGTGACCTGAGGAATGGTGTGCAATTAGTAGTACCAAGCAACTGAGGATGTTAGGTAATTTGTTAATCTTTTCTCATATTATTTTGCCAGTTGTAGGAACTTTGCACTGCAAACTACTTATCAAAACTGTATTGTGCAAGCTAACCTCTTTGTGTTGGTCTGCAACTAGACAAGATATATATTCTTTAGTTACGATGATGATACAATGCTTAATGAAATGCGCAACCCTGATTACCACGCATTTAAAACTTCCTTGGATGGCTGACACAGTCTATAAAAATTTCGCTATTAAATATTTGATACCTGGTGTTTAATCACATTTTTATTTATATTTTCAGATTGTTCCTGTTAGCAGCGCTCCGAGACCAAATATTAAATGAAGGTAAGAATTTGTTCAGACTAGTTTGTATGAACGGAATTTAATTCCACTTTTCGCCACTAGACGGCGCTGTTAGTTTTTGTACAACTCTGTGATGAGATGTTTTTTTTGCAATGTATATGTTAACGGAAATTATGAAATCCGTCATTGTATACAATTCCTAGGAAATGTATACAATGCCTAAAGTCGCCCGGAAATGTATGAAGTAAATGATATTAGACACATTTCCTAAATGGCAATCGGAAATGTAATACATTCAAGATGTCAGTGGGTAATCGAGGAAAGCGGAGCGAGGAGAGGCTATCACAATAGAAGTATATAATAGTACTACTCGTACAGAAGGGATATTTACCACTCCTCGCACCAAAATAAGTTCCCCGCCCTATTACTTCCACTCACTGCATCCCGTAGGCGCCGCCAAACTCCGCTGGATGGTGTTGCGTGGTATTCGATGAAGCATAAAGACTATATCTCTTTGATTTTCATTTACGTATGGGGGTTGTCTGTTATAAAAATTAGAACCACGTTGGTTCTTTGCTTTTACATTGTGGCGTATTATTTACATAAACGACAGAGTGTTTACTTATCAAATTAAAGTTTGAGCTTTACAAGCTTTATTTATAGTTTACGTGCTAGATACGCTGTAAAAATAATAAATAGCTGATTTTTTAATTTTAATTAACAAAAAGCCTTACAAAGATATTATATTTTACCGTATTATTGTTGCATTATTTCAACGAGAGCATTGGGAAAACATTCTAACTGTCAATTTAACAGGTATTCTCAGTTTAACAGCGAGCTTTGTTCATTTTATTTACAGAAAGCATTCGTTTTATACATTTCCTAGTACTAGTTCGGAATTTTATACAATTCCTAGGAAATTCATACATTTCCTAGGATATGTGTGAATTAAATCATCTTTGAAACATTATTTCATACAATTCCTAACGCGCTCCGGAATTTTATACAATTCCTGGATTTCATACATTTCCTGTAACATATATATCAAATTGTGAATTTGTTATTATACGACTCTGTTTACCTTTACCGCATTATTTGTTTTATTTTTGCAAATACTTGTGGGATTTTTGGACTGTACAGAATTACTTTTTTTTTTCATCTTCCAAATTCTGTATTACACTTGTTAATTTATTTTTCGTTTAGCAAGATCGTCAATTTGGATATAATAAAATCTTGTCTAGGTGAGGTGGTTGTTAATTAAATTTTCAACTGATCCTCAATCCGGCAAGAAACATAACATTTTAATTCCAATAAGTCAATCATCCATTAAAGTACTTTTCAGAATATAATTAACTTAAATTGTCTTTTTCAGGTAGTCATTGGAAACTGGAAAATGTGCTGTGTAGTGTAGCATTACTAAAATAGTTGTAAATTAATATGTACACAGAATTTAAAATATAGGTATAAATTACTGAAGTTTTTGGTTTTTACATTGAAACTCCTTTTCATTTACAAGATAATTTTATTGATAATCTTATAAAGTAAATAACAATAAAAATTAATGTAGTAAGGTCAACTTGGGTAACTTGGGACCCCTTCGAAGCAAAATGTACAAATCTCAAACCACTAGATATCCACATTTTTGGTATATTATATTTTTATATACTTCGATTTCTTTTGCCTGAAGTGTTTTTTTAAATTGTTACGACTGATACCATGATGATACCTTTTTTATTTTGCTGTTAACCAGAGTCCAAAGTTCACGTGTATGTGTGTGTGAGTGACGTGAAAGACCAACGGGTTTTAAAATGGCAGTGGTGGTATCGAAAGATTGAGTTATGTGTAACAATAATAAAAAAAGGGCCCTCAATCCCAGATGCACATAAAAACGTTTTATAGACGCAGACAAAACTGACGACACATCACCAATTTGTCCCAGCCAAGGCGACGAAGGGGCTTAGGATAGGTGCCGCATAGGCGACAGACGTGCATTACGAAACAAAGATCGGCGGCGAGGAAGCAGTGGCTGCTTATCAAAAGGCCGTTTAAGAGACCCTTAAGGACGAGTGGACAAAGTGCTTTTCCCATTGGTTCCATCGGATGCAGCGATGATGATTTAATAAAACTATTAACCTTTTAATTGTGTTACTACTTTTACTACAGCCTGCCAGTAACCACCACTGCTAAAACCCGTTAGGCCCTCATTTCACAGTCACACACACAAAGTTACCCGAGTTGTCTTTAAGAAAATCGAAAGATTGAGTTTTTAAAGTATATCGATTCCCACGACGGCGACGCGTTTATTTTTTAACTTCCCTCGTCCCAGAATCCTCACTTCTTTTCTGAGACCTTCATTAAAATTAATTCCTACTTGTTAGAAATTTGTCTATAAACAGGTTGAGGGTGTCATTATTCTTCTCTGCCTAATTGCTTTTGTTATGGAGGAGTACTGTTACACCTGATACTGTATCTATTTATTTTAATAGTAATCCCACCAATTTTTAAAATTAGTGAAGGAGATTATTTTTAGTAGAGAGAGAACATGGCTTTAGGAGGAAAAAGTACTGAAGGTTTCAGGAAATTAGGATTATGTGGTGAAGGTCGTCTTGCTAGACGGATACATATTTGTTTTGTTCTTCAATTAAAACGTCTACCAAACTATCTTTCAGATTATGTTGATTGCTCAGGTAATAAAAATTTTAAGCCACAGACATTAAATCTGTCGACCATAACTACAGTAGCAGCATTGGTATTTCGAAATGTGTTTAGAATAATATTTATTACAGTACTTACATCTAAACTAAATAAATATAAAACATTACATACATACCTATCTTAATTTATTATTTTACTATTTAATAAACTATTAATTTATTTACAATTTGCAATGACCGCGAAATAGCACAGTTGGGATTACAATGTGGAATTGGATCAAGAGATGTTTTTCAGCTGTATCACTCTTCATAGTAAATGTAGAATTTCGAAATAGTCATGAAAAATATATTTTTTTAAGAAAAAGTCACTTGTACTGTCAGGGCAGGTCAAGCTAAACACTATGCGTTAATTAAAGAACACAACCGCAAAGACCGTGTCCAGATTGAGCTGCTCTTCACTACATGCACATGAAACAAAAAAACTATTCCACACAGGAATTCCCTCTAGCAATAAATTTCTAAACCACCAAAATTTTCTGTTTGATTACTCTTCTCTTTATATTTTACAATTGATATAAATATAGGTACTTTTTAGATCTCTAAACAAGCCAACAAGCAGTTAGGCGACGCAGTCATCTACGAAGGCATAGGTAATTCAAAGCCTGCATAGAGTAAACGCAATGTAATAAAATAACTGTAATAAGATAACAATAAACCTTTTTGATAAAATTGGTATAAAACATCAAATCTGAGAGTCCACCTATGTTTTACGGATTTATTACCCTACTAGCATTGATTTCTCTTTGCTGAGTCATACATGTATTCAAAGTTGTGTTTTCTAATAACAAGAATATTTATATATAATTGGACTACAAAACCTGAATACAACACCCCTACCTACGCCTACACCTACACTCAACTCAACCACGCGCCCTGTTAAGGCTGAGGTTACACGATGCGACCCACACGTGAACGACAATCAGATTCGAAGCAACAATCAAGAGTAGTTGAGAAAAAATAATTTGCTTGCCGAATAGAAAAACTGCACTAATACAACTTGGTTAGTCATTGATTTAATTAATATAATAATATTCTTACATATAAAATAAATTAACAACATAACAGTTCTGAGAAAAATATTTAAAACCCCAAAAACGTTCTCGTACTTTAAACGAATAATTTGCGGAGACGCTGAATGTAGACGTTTTTATACCTATATAATCCTTACTTCTGAAACCTTATTGGAAACCAATCTTAACTACAAAAAGTACTAGTACTAGTAAATAAAATCAGTGACAGAAATAATTGCATTTTTGTATTATTATAAACTTAGACATAATATACATAGTTTGATAATAATTATTATTATATGCAGAAGATCATCACCCCAGAATCCTCACAAACCTTGCAAGCCCAGGGTAAACATATACTATTTATTTATAATTCCTGGATAAATAATTTACTTTGGATAAAGAAATCTCTATTTGGTTAGAAAAAGTATTTACAGGGTGCCGAGTGCGAGTTTTGCAACCAAAGTAAACGCGCTCGATAGCGAGAGCGTAAACGCGATTTTGTATGGAATTGAAACTACGCCATCTGTAGACAGTTCGCTGAACTAAAATTTCTCCATACTAAATGCTCGTTTACGTTGTAGTTATCGAGCGCGTTTCGTGAGTAAAAAACTCGCACTCGGCACTCAGGAAAGCTTCAGAAGTGAGAATTATAGGGTGAGGGAAGTGAATATTTATATTATCATCTTCACTAAAAAATACTTTAATTTTCATTGATAGGCATGATTTATCAAATTTGGCAGCTACAAAACAAAACAAGAAAAAAACTTACTAAAAGAAAATTTTACATTGTTCAATGAGGAGAGAAGGAGAGAAAGTGGTATATAGCTATAGCTTAAGGCAGTACATTTATTTAAGGCCAGTGTAGGTGAACATCAAAATAAATACACTTTCTACCAAATAAAATAATTTGTATGTACAATACCTGTAAGACACTGAACCAAACTAAAATTCGTCAATAAGAACTTTATTATTGTGCATACATAACTAGTTTTCTAGCAGTAAATAATTTATAAGTAGAAGTTAACTATGACGCTCCCTGCTCCCTCCAGTTATTTGCTGCACGCAATTTCATGTCAGGATTTGACTAACTCTATAATATACATGCGGTTTAAGTGACGGCTTACAAAACTAAAACCACATCCTCAGTCGATGGATCGATTCAGGTTCATAATGTCCCTTTCCCAAAATGTCCCTTTCATATTATTTAAGAAACTTTTGGCGGAAACGAAAAGAAAACCTCAATTTGTATGGGAGTATCGAGTGCTTTTTTATTTAGTTTTTTTTTTAATGACTCAATACCTTTGACCGAGCGGACTAGGCGGATATCATTCACTCAACCTAAAATCAGTTCAGCTTGCCAGACCAGACAGCCGATTGCTTCACCACCAGTATTATGAGATTCTGTTAGTAGCGTAGCGCCCAGAATAACATATTTGGTAACCGATATTATTGGTTACATCCTAATATCAAATCAATCCTGAGGAGCTTATAACTCGATTCCTGTTTTTGATAGACATTTCAATTATAAAACTTTATCCGATTTTGGCCACTACCATTACACGCTCAGTCTGGCGTATAGTTTTTCCATCAGTCGACGCAAGAAACCATAGACATGAGAAAAGCAGATTGGATAAAGATAAACAGACTGGAATAAAAAGTTGATTCGCTATCGAGCAATGTAATGTGACAACAGACTAAGCGTGTCGCGACTTCTACTGCTAGCATTGAGCTCGCAGCAATAAAGGCGGGGTCGCTTAACATTGTGCTTAGTATTTAAAGTCAACGAAATATAATACTGTTTAAATGTATATCACGTGACCTCTAAAGGTTTATTTACGCTGGGCCAACAACGTGCGGCTTGCGGTATGATACATAATTTTCGCATGTGAAATCTTGTGTTACGCCACAAATAGAACTTATTTGCGGCAGGAGGGACACATCGTGGCTAAATAAAATTCAATACATCTTACTGTAAAATTTGTTATGCCGCACAATGTTGCCCCAACGTAAATCAGCCTTAAAAAACACTATGAAATTGATTAGATTTATGAATTTTGAATAATGTCACGTGATAAACTTCAAAACGGCTTTCTTACGCTTCGACGAGTTTAAGACATTGGCGCGACTGTGAAACGTTACATTGATACCAGTGAGTGATGTAGTGACGTGATTAGTTGGCGGGCTGTGGGGGCTGCGCGGGGGCGGGGGCTGGTGCGGGGGCGGGGGGGTGTCGGTGGAAGGTGTCGGAGAGGTAGAGGCCGAAGATGGCCACGCTGTAGAACACCGTCAGACCGAACAGCGCCACGCTCGCGCTCGCCGTAAACATGTTCGAATATTCGCACCTAAGGAACAGATCATAGCTTGATTAAAGGATGGTGATGAGTGGGTGATGATGATTGAGGTATCAAATGTAGCACACTTGATACAAATTAATACTAGGCATGCCTTTTAAGTTCTATCGTTTCCATATTTCCCGGCAATTTTGAATTTGGAACTGTTCTATATTCGAATGTGTTTAAATTTAAAAATCTCTAAACAGTTGAAAGTACGTATACTGTTCTATATTAGAATGTGTTTAAATTTAAAAATCTCAAAACAGTTGAAAGTACGTATTAGGATTACAGCGTCGATTGCAGTACGAAAATAAATCTTTCTAAGGAAAATGTTCGTGCAATAATTTTCTACAACTTTAGAAGAGGCCTGACACGGCTTAATAATACTCTATTATTTTCTTCTGTGGTATGGGCTAAATGCAACACGTTGCCTACACGGCGCGCTTACATTCAAACCGATGCGGCTAGTTGGTATTTATTTATTTATGGATTTATTTATGGTTGGTATGGAGTTACTGTTGTGAGAACAGAACATTTAAAAGAGGTTAGAATGGCGATAATGCAGGCGTTCGTATGAAATTCGGTGTCGCCGATACCACCCCACCTTTCACCTCTACTACATCTGTACTTAAATAAAGATGAAGTTTACGCACCCATTTGCAATTTAAAATCTAGCTAATCATAACGCGGCTCAGTCACGCGATTTCAAATGGAACGAATCATACGCATGCACGCATACCGATGTACATTTTTATAGCTATGTGTGAGTTAAAAGCGCGATCGCGTCTTTGCGTAGTGATATGAGCGTTTGCTCATATCCATGGCGCGCCTGCCCCACCCACAGAGCCTTTCTAATTTCTTTTAAATGTTCTGTGGTTGTGAGTGCACTGTGCATGGTCCAAGAAAACAAGGTCTAACCGTTAGACCACGTGACTGACACGAGCCTACGTCATTTTTCGCTGTTCATCCTTGTCTATTAACACGCATTCGACAAGGACGAACAGCGCAAGATGACGTAGATTTTTGTCAGTCACGTGGTCTAATGGTTAGACCTTGTTTTCTTACAAATACAAATCATTTATTCGTCAACATAGGTTTATAGGTTGGTACAGTAAATTATCAAATGTCACACTATATCGCACCTTCCGGTATACGAATTTATACAATAGAATAAATTTAAAACATAAACAAATTCACCTTTTCTTGGACCATGGCACTGTGGTACTGACCTGAAGAACCAGACGACGGTGAGCGCGACGGAGACGAGCGTCATGAGGATGTTCTCGAGGTCCCAGGAGCGGTCCTGCGCGCCCTCCGTCACCAGCTCGTGCGGCGCCGCGCCCGCAGCCTCGCCGCCCAGGGGGCCCGCCGTGCTCTGACCACAAGTACGAGGCTAAGTTTTTTCTTTACTAGCTTCCCGCCTTCCCGCATAGTTTTTCCCGTGGGAATGAGGTATTTTCCCGCGGTAATAAGTTATTCTGATACATAAGCTAGATTACTGTAGTTATATTAAAATCCATTCAGTAGTTTTTGTGTGAAAGAGTAACGTATTACACATAATTTTCTATTAAAATTTCCCCCTCCCAATGAAACGTCTCCTTCATGATGTCCCGGCCTGTGCGGGTGTACGAGCGCGTGCACGACGGCCGTGTGTGTGTGTGTGTGTGTGTGTGTGTGTACCTGGCCCGGCCTGTGCGGGTGTACGAGCGCGTGCACGACTGCGCGGTGGTGCAGGCCGTGTGTGTGTGTGTTCGTGTGTGTGTACCTGGCCCGGCCTGTGCGGGTGTACCAGCGCGTGCACGACTGCGCGGTGGTGCAGGCCGTGTGTGTGTGTGTGTGTGTACCTGGCCCGGCCTGTGCGGGTGTACCAGCGCGTGCACGACTGCGCGGTGGTGCAGGCCGTGTGTGTGTGTGTGTGTGTACCTGGCCCGGCCTGTGCGGGTGTACCAGCGCGTGCACGACTGCGCGGTGGTGCAGGCCGTGTGTGTGTACCTGGCCCGGCCTGTGCGGGTGTACCAGCGCGTGCACGACTGCGCGGTGGTGCAGACCGTGTGTGTGTGTGTGTGTGTGTGTGTACCTGGCCCGGCCTGTGCGGGTGTACCAGCGCGTGCACGACTGCGCGGTGGTGCAGACCGTGTGTGTGTGTGTGTGTGTGTGTGTGTGTGTGTGTGTGTGTGTACCTGGCCCGGCCTGTGCGGGTGTACCAGCGCGTGCACGACTGCGCGGTGGTGCAGACCGTGTGTGTGTGTGTGTGTGTGTGTGTGTGTGTGTGTGTGTACCTGGCCCGGCCTGTGCGGGTGTACCAGCGCGTGCACGACTGCGCGGTGGTGCAGGCCGTGCGCGCGCAGCGTGGCCGCCTCGTCCGCCAGCACGCGCCCGTTGAAGATCAGCCGCACGCGGCACGAGCGCGACAGCTCCACCGAGAAGTGACGCCTGCAACACATGCACAGTAGGCCGTCTATGTAAGTGGCACGAGACAGGCTCGAGAAGCTGTCAAACGCGACATAGTGACATTAGAGCTTATAGTAATTCTGTCAATATGTCGCTTTTTTTTTAAATTGACCTATGCTTGTGTCGAAAAGGTACGACCAATCAAGCTTCACCGGACTTGCGGGGGAGCGGAAGACTACCCCAAAAAAGTCATATACCAACGCGTCTAGGGGCGGCTCAAGGGAGCCTCGGACCACGACCTAGCGCGTTGATATTGAAAAACATCGTGAAGGAGACGACGCCTGAGGGGCTCCATCTCTGATTTTTCAATTTTGATTTTGGTTCTGGCCGCGCCCCCGCCGGCGGGTGCGGGCGTTGTTACCTGAAGGGGTCAATTTGTCACGTTTGACAGCTTCTCGAGCCTGTCGCTACTTACATAGTAGGCCTACTGGTTTTCACTAAATAACAGAATACCGTCTGTTAGCGTATATTTACTATTTATAAATTTAAACGAAAAATGAAGTACCAGATACGCAATGCATGTATGGTCATGCGGGGGGCTGTTTGAACTACTCGGCTATGATACAGATTTTTCAATCATAAAGCAGACAGTCTAGGGGCGCCACATGTTGTTTTTGTCATCGTTGTAAATTAATTAGTTCTATTCTATCATTTCTATGGAATTTTTATTTTTTTACTAATTTAAGTAGAGACAGGAACCTATTGAAATTTTATGACATGTTTAAATGAATGAATGCATTATTTTAGGAACTTACCATTTAAAATCCTTGAGGAGCTCATCCAAGCTCCCTTCGACTTCTTTTAATGTGTCGTTTAAATATTTTAATTTAATAAGTATTTTCTTAGCGCCGCTATCGCCATCCCCACTTGTGCCTTGATCTCTCGCCTCAACATTATTTACATTGGCTGTCTCCGTATTGCTAGAAGCAGAAGGTATACTTTTGCTTGTTTTGTCTTCTGTTTTCAATTGCACGCCGGAGACTGGAGATGTTGTATTTGGACCTTGAAATATTAAAAAAAAGTCGTAAAGTGAGTGTCTATTTATTATACAGTATTGTGAATGTAAAATATTCTTTGGTTGGAGAGTTAAATGTAATCGTACATCTTGTTACATACTACAAAAGCCTTTGTTGTTAACCCAAATACACAACAAGATCAGATGATTAAATAATCTTGCCACAAGAAAACATAAATATGACGTATGTTCCGAAACGCGCTAAAGAGATTCTAATATTTTTGTAAAAAAATCCAAATATTTTTTTCAACTAGAGCGAGACAAAACACAAACTGAATGTCCCGATGCTTGAGAGTCCCAGATTTTAACAATAAAGGCTGCCACACACCGGATACGTCTGCAGCACGACGCGTTGCGTCTGCAGCACCGCGCAACAGAGGCCGTTCACACAGTATCGCAGACGCATGCAGCAGCGCGGTGTCAGTGTCAATAGGAAATCTCGTGCAATACAACCTTATACAACGTTTAAGCCGCGCGCGCTCCAATTCGGTCACAAATATCACAAATATAAAGGAAAATGAACTAAAATGCACGATATTTTTTACGCAACTGACATTTATTGATTTGTAACCATGGTAACGCATGTCAGTTTGTGTTGTGTTCGTGCCGTGCGTCTGCTGCACGCAGACGTGCTGCATTGCGTCTGCGACACTTTCAGTGTGAACGTCGTATTTCAGGTTAATACATTACAGATCGTGTCGCACGCAGATGCAACGCAATGCGTATCCGGTGTGTGGCAGCCTTAAATATTGAAATTTTAAAAAGCGCGCGTCTTTATAATTAGCCTAGAGCGGTCAGAACTCTTAATCAGTCGCTGGTCTTCAAAATACCTGATTTCAAGCTCTGTGTCAGTAAGCCTGCAAGGTTGATTTACTCGTATTAGAAAATGCTAAACATTGGTTGGCTCATTGGAGCGCAGCACTCACGGGAGGTGGTGACGTCAGCCTCCATGGCGTTGACGATGCTGTCCATCTCTTGGATCTGCGCGGTGCTGGCCGGCTCCCCCCGCCCCCCCTCCGAGGGGGCTTCGCTCTCCTCGCTCGTGGACTCCGCCGCGGTCTGAGCTGTACTGGGACCTGTACGTAACCATATAATTATAATTAGTAGGTATAATGTTTTACCAGAAAGGCCAGAAGCTGACTTAGGACAGAGAGAGGTGGCGCCCGGAATACTCCATGGACAATTTGGATGTATGTTTAATGTTTCACGTATTTTTTGTAAATACATCTATTATATTATAACATAACTAAATTAATTTACTTTCATATTGGTTTTAATTATTCTGCTTATCACTATAAATTTGAATAATTATTGGTAATAAATTACGGAGGTTCCGGGTTCGAGTCCGCTTAACAACAAATAGCGCAAGGTGCAGGCACCATAAAGCAGGTTCTCTCATGTTGGAGATATATGAAGTATGTTATTAAATTATGTGTTAACAGCTCATATATGTATGTCCCCTCCCCACCGAGGGCTCGAGCATACTCTGATATCAGGGTGAATAGGCCTTAATCAACCACGCTGACCCAATGCGGGATGGTCAACTTTACACACAACCTTTGAATTTCTTCGCAGGTTTCCTCACGATGTTTTCCAGCGTCGAATAAAAATTCAAAAATTGAAAACATATTGGTACGTGGCGAGGCTTGAACCGGCGAACTTTTGACTGGAGATCAACGGCCCCAGCCACTTTGCGCCCTTGAAAATTTTAGTGTTTTTTGAATCGATGATCCTCGTAATTTGTACAATATACATAACTTGATTTTCAGATATACATAACTTGATCACACAATCTAAATAATCATTTGATTGGAAACAAGTTTTCTGAAAATTTTATCGATAGAAAATCACGTCAAAAACACCTTCTAATATCTTTTTTTACTTCTTATAGTTAAACGGCAACGTATTAGATGTTGAAACTTAGTCACAAGTATGGTACCCAACCTTTTATTATATTTAGTACTTTTTGTATGAATGGACTCACAAGAAAACAAGTTCTAGCGCGCAAACAGCACACCTTTCTCTGTTTCACATGTACGAGTACGACACCTCTTAGCGCTATTACTTTCCTGCATTGCCATCAGTGGTCCGTTTATTTTGCCGCGCAGATAAACCACGCCTCTACTGAGATTTTAAGTTTTTCGAGGTGCCGCCTTAAATGATGATGAGGTTGAATATAAGTAAGATCTGAGATCACTCACTCTCGATCCTCCTGTAGAAATGCAGCCTGTTGTTGTCGAGCATCGCCATGTCTGCGTCGACGATACTATCCATCTCCTGCAGCGGTATCACGCGTTGCTCCTCCAAACCCTCCGTCGACGTAGCCACTGCCGGCAGAACAGGACGTTATGACGCAAGAATGCAAGCTTATCAAATCATATGGGATTCGTTCGGAACAAACAACTCTCACGTCAGTTTTTTTTTTAAATTATAATCGAAGCGAAAAATTAAGATCATTGAGCTTGGGCAGGGACTTGAACCCGCATCTCCTGGGCTATCCGGCTATTAATTTTTCGCTTCGATTATAATTTAATAGTATAAAGTAACAGGCGTCATCTGTTGAAAAATCAATAAACTAGTTTTTTTTTATTGACCTATTAAACTTGTGTTTAAAAAGTACGACCTATGCAAGCTTCACCGGACTTGCAGAATTATTGAGTCACTTAAGTCTTCTGTCATGACTACTATAACTATATCCGTATATAGTAGACGAAACCGGCTTTATGTGCCTTCCGATGCACAAATCATCTTGCTTTTCTGTAATGTCCTACCTAAA
Organism: Teleiodes luculella; assembly: GCA_948473455.1. Classification (NCBI taxonomy): domain Eukaryota; kingdom Metazoa; phylum Arthropoda; class Insecta; order Lepidoptera; family Gelechiidae; genus Teleiodes; species Teleiodes luculella. The sequence continues at coordinate 4,909,301 of OX419592.1, read as the reverse complement.
CTGGGGAAAGTCTCACAAAGTGATATTTGTTCGACGAGTAGCTCACCGGATTCGTACCCTAAGCTTCCGCAATGGGAGATTTTCTGACAGCTTGAAATTTAAAAAAAAAACGAGCGCTTTTTAAGATTTCCATAGATGACGCTAGTAAAATAATGAGAACAGTGAGATTTACTGTAGACTTTTTACTTTTTTTTGTCGGTTTGTACATGGTTCTGACTGAGATTAATTTTAGGATAATTAGTTGATTAATTTCATGTTTTTTTTATAATCCAATACTTCTTCTGTATTTTATTACCTCAGTATTTACTAGTGCCATCTATTGAGCCGTATTATAAGGTTTTTTTTTCTTAATTTGCTACTGGAAATCTTCCCATTGAGGCTGCCAGACGAATATTATTGTATTTACTGTAAAGCTTGACCAGAGAAATAAAAAACCGCGCCATATTGCGGAATTTCAATGGAACTAATTTTGTTAGGAAATTTGTTGCCATAAACTCAAAAATAAACACGTGTCGCCTCAAAACAGGTTATTTATTTCTATGGTCAGGCTTTATATATACTTATATATATACTTTTTTCTTTCCCTTCATCTTCAAAACCGATTGATTAATTAATCTCTCAAGGTATGCCCGTCTCAGTCATCTGCCCTCCTAGTATAAAGCAATGTGACAAGATATTATCTCAAAATATTGAACTGTCAAATGCTGTGAGAAACCCATATTGAAATAATTCTTTATTTTCTTTATTCTTTATTTATACTAATTTCACTATTACAATAGTCTTACAGGAAACATCATCCAATAGGATGAGAGTATAGCCGCGACAAAACTATGTCTTGTCACTCATGCTACCCCAGCCGGTCATTTTTCAGAACAAATTTGATTCGATCACGCAGCTTGTCTGCGTTTAAAATCAGATCTTACTAAAACAAACCTCAATAGTAATTTACCTACAACAGTGATCGATCATGATTAAAAGAAGATACGGTTATTACAGAATGTGGTGCCACATTATGCAGTAATTTAAAGTCCATCAATAGTACACTGAATACATACCAGGCTTGAACACAACCTGCACGGAAAAATTTAATTATGAACTGAGAGAATTTTATCGCATTAACTAAAAAAATAATATTGGTAAAATATTTTATCATAATATTACGATATCAATTTATAGTGCGACGCGATACGTTATTTAATCGTTACTAAGCGTCTATTAACGCGAAAGTGGATTTGATTGAAAAATAAAGCCCAAGCTGAGTAAATATTACATTTAAACGTTTACATTCTGCCATACCAGGAATGCTGTGTATCAAATAGTTAATTTATTTTACTATCGGGTTGGTTTATTGTCTGTTCCTTTGCATACTTAAGAGGATATAGGTCAGATGATGTTTGCCTGTGGCTCACTCAATGTCCTGTCCAGCGTTTCCCTTCCACCCAATACCTGCAAATGCGAAGTATTGCGAAGACCTTTGCAATGTTCTGTGTTCTATTCTAGATCTGATCTTCTATAATTTAGTCACCAAATGTAGAGTACGAGATTCGATGTAGATTCGGACCGGTCGAATCATCACTAATTGATCGAGATCATAGATTTTCATATAAAACTTATCAAACGTAAAAAAAAGCTTTTATACCGGCAAAGGACTTCTCACGCAATGCAAGTTAAAGGATGATCACCCCCCCTCCTCTAGACGCCTAGCGTCGACGTCGTCGTGCGTCGCACATACAATCATCCGCGTCCGTCTTTTGTTTCTCCTTGCTGGCTGCCTATGGGCCTTATTTCACTGGCGACAGAAGACAGAAGACGAAAGGGACGCAGTTATACGTTACAATGAGATACACATACACCGCGCTCACTCTTGCGCATAACTGCGTCCCCTTCATTTTTTGTCTTTCTTTGTCGCCAGTGAAATACCAGCCTATGATTGTATGCGCGACGCACGACAACGTCGACGCTCGAAAGACGCTAGTGTGAGGGTCTCTCTATGGCTCCTGATTTTTAGGGTTCCGTAGCCAAATGGCAAAAAACGGAACCCTTATAGATTCGTCATGTCTGTCTGTCTGTCTGTCTGTCCGTCCGTCCGTCCGTCCGTATGTCACAGCCACTTTATTCCGAAACTATAATATCTATACTGTTGAAACTTGGTAAGTAGATGTATTCTGTGAACCGCATTAAGATTTTCTTACAAAAATAGAAAAAAAACAATAAATTTAGGGGGGCCCCATACATAGAACTGAAACTAAAAAAATTTTTTTTCGTCAAACCCATACGTGTGGGGTATCTATGGAAAGGTCTTCAAAAATGATATTTAGGTTCCTAATAACATTTTTTTCTAAACTGAATAGTTTGCGCGAGAGACGCTTCCAAAGTGGAAAAATGTGTGTCCCCCCCCCTCTAACTTCTAAAATAAAAGAATAATAAAACTAAAAAATATATATTATGTGCATTACCATGAAAACTTCCAACGAAAATTATTTTGAACGAGATCTAGTAAGTAGTTTTTTTTTAATACGTCATAAATCGTAAACCGCAATTTACCTTTCACTATTATTAAAACATCGATCAAAGTCACAACGAACTACAAAAACTTTTATATTATGTTACTGGCTGCTACGGAACCCTTCATGGGCGATTACGACTCGCACTTGGCCGCTTTTTCCAACTGTACCGTGCAATATATCATGATGCATGCGTCCATCCTTAGAGAGCCTGTATAGGAAGTCAGGCAGGAAGAAGACTTCCACAGTTACCTTCAGTAACATTAAAACAAAGGCGTAGGTATACATATTTTATTTATATTTGCATAATACGAGTAATCTTCGTGTCAATTAGGAAACTGTCCATTCAATTGTGTTATTTAAAAGAAATCAAGTTCAAGGATGAAGAACGACCGATTAGTTTGCTAGTTAACATATTATTTTGTTGACTTAATAATGTTACCATGTTATATATATAAAATCTTTTGGTATTTTACGATATTGTTTAATAATACCTCTTTTCTGATTGCTATTGTATAACTGGACTTTAGTAATCCGTGGTTAACGATGTTGGCTTCACGATTATCTTAAACTGTATTTGTACTTTTTAATTATTTGTATCGTGAGTTGCTAGTTGACCCCAATAAATTAAAAAAAAACTTAGTTTTTGGTTAATGATGACTAGGAAGGAATACTGAGTACCTATTATTGAATTTGACGTTTAGGTTTATGTAACTATAATAATATTTTGATTTGGTTGCACTACCCAATAGTATGCATTGTCCGTACCTATGTCAGACTCAAAAATAGTTCATGCAACAAGTGATTGATTGCAAACATAATCAAACATTAGCAATCATTATACTATGTTATAATAACATAGTATTAATGATTGTGTTATAATAATAAATGATAAATGGGAATATGCTTTTTTATTAATCCTACTTTCATACTAAAACTAAGTAGGTATAGATAGTGAGGAGAAGAGTGACATAGGAAACTTTTTACCGGGAAAAAATATTCGTACGGGAAAGGTCGAAACACAACGCGGGCATAGGTGCTGGCAGGCAGCTAATAAAATCTGGCCTATTACAAAGGCTTTTTTCACATTATTTCACAACTATGTATGTAAGTTTAGAAGGGGACGTCTGCAAGAGGCGCAAAAGGCGGACCTGCTCTAAAATAAAAGAACTATATTTTAAAACTACGTAATGTAAAACTAACTTTCCTCCCGCAGCTCTGCCCTTACTGACAGTTTTTCCTGTAGGTATGAGGGATTTTCTCGCGGTAAACAGAAGCATGTGTTAACCATGTGTTAGTCTGATGTAAAAGCTATATTATTGTAAAGTTTCATTAAAATGCATTCATATTTTTTTTGTGAAAGAGTAACAAACATCCATCCATACATGCATCCTTACAAACTTTCACATTTATAATTATTAGTAGGTTATTCTCACCAACAGAATCTACCATAGGTTGTGTTGATGAGCTATTCTCTTGTGCACTTGTCACCACCATGTTTGGTCCTGAAATTAATATTACATTTAAAATGGTAAAAAATACAATTTCAGTGTTGTCCACTATTATAGTAGTAGTTGTTAATAGCAGATTATCACCTAAAGTCTTAAAAAAACGAAATTTAATTTCACAGCTTAACATGTAAAATTTACCTACAGTTAAAAAAAGTACATATAGAATATAATATAAGATATGTATTCCAAACCCACTTTATAATAATATTAATTATGTCTTGAATAAATAAATAGTTAATACATATAATTTATTAATAGTTCCAAAGGCCACATTAACTTAGATAAATATTAATAACAATTAAATGACTCACTAGAGCGTCGGTAGCCAAGTGTTTAGGTCTGTTGAGTTGACTTCCATTCAGAAGTTCGTCGTTTCAAGCCTTGGCACATACCAATGTATTTTTTATTTTCTAATTTATATGTACGTTTATTGGACGCTCTTACGGTGAAGGAAAAAATAGTGAGGAATCCTGCACACATCTGTGAAAAAATTCAAAGGTTGTGTGTGAAGTTGACCAACCAGCTTTGGGGCAGCATGGTCGACCTAAGGCCTATTCACCCTGATTTCAGGGTAGGCTCGAGCCCCTCAGTGGGGACATGTATGAGCTGTTAACACAAATCACTTACTAGTTCGTATGCTAACAGTGACTGGGTGATGAGTTCTTGACCGCATAACAAGTATGGTCCGGTACCGGTTGGGCCGAGCATTAGTCGACCACCATGCCAGTGCTGCCACCACTACCAACAAAACTACTCCGGCAAACTGTACTACCTCATCTCCTACACCTTCAATCAACGGCATGTTCAATCTTTATCTGAAAACAATGAAATCCATGAGTGGAAAGTGTGCTATTTGTGTATTATGCATGCAATATTTTTTATTTGCATTCATATACTTATTATTAAACCCAATACATATTCATACATCAGAACGTTGAGTGCTGTTACAAAACTATGGGCATGGCCAAAAATTCTAGCATATTTTGAATTATCTAAATTTTGTTGTTTCTACCGAACTTTAAGTTGCCTGTAAGAAATTATTATTTTAGCAAGAAAGCTGGCCATATGCACTTTACTTCTTGTTGTGTAGTTTTTCTAAAATCAAGTATATTGCAATTAATTTCAATATCTAATAGGAATTTGAATATGGCAGCAATCTTTTTATTTTTTAGAAGTATCTTGTACTTATTCAATAAGGTTGTTGAAGACAGTAGCCACCCATATTGTGTAGCAGGAAATATTTTGTAGTGTGAATGTCGGCATGTGCTAGCTTTTGTACATTTGAGGGTTGACTTTAAAAGATAAAAAAATCTTAACAGTGAAAGACATGTCGCACTACAATTTTTAGATGAAGTATTTTTAAGACTATTTACATCATCATAACCCATTGAGCAATGATAAGGTTTCTAATTTAAACTATGAATGTTCATTTCATAAAATTCAACATTTTCAGTTAAAGCTATGATATGAGACATTTAATCAGCAAACTAGTTTAAAATAGACAATGGGCTCGATTCTACATATTACGCTCTAACTTAAATTTAAAAATCATATGTCCCTTTCACATTCTTAAGAACGAAAAGGGATAGGTGATTGCCAACCTACATTTAGAGACGCCAAACATTGATTTTACGCATAGTTTAGCAGGCATTTAAAAACATCCCGACTAAATTAAGCTGAAATTGACAGTTGTGCTGTTTATTTTAAATATCATTCATTCAAAATTAAATTCATTTATCTCGCATTCTTTTCGATTCCCATATGAATGAAAGAGTCCAACAAATTAAATTTAGACATTTTAGCGGCCATGCCAGAATTGAGCCCAATGTATGTAAGGCTTACAATGAAATCATAGTATTAAAATGGTAAAGTCTAAACAGACAAACCTGGTGATATATTTTTTTGTGTTTCTGGTTTAGATTCCTATTTTACTATGTACAGGTAAAAAAAAGAACCTTGCCGAAAAGTAAAGCAGCATAAAACAATCTACTGTAAGTCTGTCTGTAAGTAAAAATTCCGCCCCGAACTTGACTCTCTGACCCAATCTGCTGCATAAAACTGCAGAAACATACTGTTTGTAGGTGAGACAAGTTATTACATCAAACAAGTATTAGGTCAGATATTCATCTTATTAATACTTCTATTAGGCTGCGTCAAAAGTAAATAGGTAGGTACCTAGGTACACAATTATTTCAAGGTTTACTGACACTGCAAATCCTGGGTGCCACCTGTCTACAAGCTCAAGGTCATATGAATCTAAAATTACAACTTACAATAAGCTAAACATTGTTTTATACATACCTACTAAACCAATTACAGCAAATGTTTACAAAAAATGCAATAATACATCAACGAAGTAAAAAGACATCGCGCGACGCCTGATATAGAAACTGGGTTTGGAGCACTATATTTTATAAATACTACACTGTGGGATTTTAAATATTTTTTACATATCAGAACTTGAAATGTACAAATAATTCCTTCAGGGGCTATAACTTTATTTTACACGTAATAAATGCAAAAACACGACACGAACGAAGACGCAACGAACGACAAAATTCACAACAAATGTCAAATTCATACTTTTTTACTTTTAAAATTCCAATGGGAAAAGCAAAATTTATATCATGTGGGATACCGCCTATTGCTTTTTTTTACTCGACCAAAACAATTAGACACATGACAGGTATGCGGTTTGTACAATATTCGCCCTTATTCCCAGCACTAATCCCCGTAACCGGCCGTGACGCCATGTTTGAAATGTGTCTAATTGTTTTGGTCACGTCAAGGAAAGGTAATGAACAAAACAACGCACGCAGCCAGCAATAAAGAATACCTAAAAGAAATATGACACCTCGCCATATTGCGGAATTTCAGAGGAACTAATTTTATAAGGGAAATTGTTGCCATAGTCGTAAAAATATACACGTAGCGCCCCCACAGCAGGAGCCCGTTTCACAAAGCAACAAGTAACAAGTTACAATTCTACAAGTACAAGTTCAAAAATTTAATAATTTACAAGTACAAGTGTTTCACAAACATCGTTTTGGAAAATCACTATAGTCAAATGACTATAGAGTCAGATTACAAGGAACGAATTCTCGATTTTACAAGTGTAGTTCCTAAAAAATAAAATAACATAACACAAAATATTCGTTAAATCATTCACTCATGTAAATGCCAAACTAGCGAGCCTTTGGTACATACTATGGTTTGTTTGGTAACAATTATACTACTAGCAATTAAATGAAAAGCAACTATATGAGTTTTTATATTAAAAACAAATCACTTCGAAAACTTTGGAACTTTGCAAGGCACAAGGATGGAAAGGAAGGAGCATAAAATTCTTCTACTAAAAGAATTTTTTAAAAGAGATGTGCTTTTCGTGGATTTTTCTCCAACATTAACCAAACAAGATAAAAATGCCACTTGAACTGAAGTTCATAATATTGCCCTAGCAATAAGGCTTGTACCAGCCGGGAAAGATTTATCTAATACCCGCGACGTCTTTTGGCAAAATAATATGAAAGAGTCCTCCATGGTAACCAGGTACATGCTTTTGTTTCTATGTTCTTATTGTGTACATACCGATAAAAGGTTGAACTTAACTTTTAACTGTAAATAGCTACTAAACTGCTCTGTTTTACTATTGAAACCTTTTGGTCATAGTATTGTAATTGTAACTGAATTTCCGGACTACTTAAATATAATATCCTGGGTAATTAGATAGTTTTCTATCAGTGGGTAAAAACAATTAACTTGATCTGTAATAGTACAGAATCAAATCCTTACATAAATTAAAATCATAATTCCTCTAGTGTATGTTGCTGACTATACCTACAAAACATATTATAATACATAAATAACTTTTATTAAACTTAAATTCACAAAATACTCGTACTACTAAGAAGAAAATGCTTCAGCTACTTTTGAGTTTGAATGTTATTAAACTTTACAAGTCTACCTAGCTTCAGAGTTAGGTAGACTTGTAGAAAATTTTACAGATAAAAAGTTAATAATTTTGAGTTATAGCTTGGCCATTAAGTGTAGAAATTAATTAAAGAGGAACTAAAATGTTTCCGCAAATGACAACACCAAATCTGTTGTCAAACGTCAGTCGATTTGTCAAAATTCAAAGAATTTTTGACTCATTCGACATTTGTTTGTGATTTCTGGATAAATATACGTTTTAGTCAGTGAATTGTTGTTAGAAATAGGTAAAACGATAAAAAGTGGCACCAGAGAAGTAATATATAATGTTTTTAAAAGATGTTTGGCGGAATACCATGCCGGGAAACTTCTCACAGAATTGGATGACCTTTAGAAACGAGTTGCTTCTATGACAGGTATATATACACTCTAATTCTATATGAAATACGTAGTTCGCGATATAAATGACAATAATTGTTAGTTAAATAAGTAAGCAAAATCACGACATCGATGTTTTCTACGGATTAATCTAATTTGAGAGGTTATGTTTACATTCGAGAAAAGAAGCTTTATATATAGCGCGACTGCATAATTTTGGTCGTTACACACTACATTATAATGTTTTATTTTGATTACAGGAAAATCGGAAAGTACTGTCCGACGCTTGATTGATGAAGGGCACAAAAGCGGTGGCAAGTTTTCAACGCCTGCAAAGCATAGATTAGGCCGCCCGAAAAAAAATTAGATGACTTTACCATCTAAAATATAAGAAATCTGAAATGGAAATGGGCTGGCCATGTAATCGGAATGGAATAAATGGACGAGTAAAAATAACTAACTGGATGGATACCAAGATACAAAAAAAGAAAAGAGGCAGACCCAGGAAGCGCTGGGAAGATGTCTTCAAGGAAAAGTGTGGCCCGTATTAGTTCTCCATAGCGAGGGATAGAGAGGAATGGAGGAGACTGGGGGAGGCCTACACCGAACAGGCGACTTTCATAGAATGAAATAACAATGAAGGATTAAGAAAATTTTTTTTACTAAGCATGCTAAATTAAAATAATAAATTTAATAATGCAATGCAATCTATGAAAGAATAAAGGCTCATTTTATTTTGTTTTATTTATTTTATTTCAGGTTAAAATAACCCATTTGTACAATAGTACCAATAATTTATAAAAACACATTAGTAGGAAAATAGCAAAACAAAATTAAATACCAAGTCATGTCATACATATAATAACAGAATGTTAGATTTCACTTTTTGTTCGCACTCTGGTGCACTCACAGCCAGTGTCTCAGCAATTTCGAATTATAAAAAAATACAAGTATCAAATTCATTAAGGTCCTAGTATAGATGTTGCCATGCAAACGATAGTAGCGCCCCCCTTTTTTGTCAACACTTTATGGTCAAGCTATATTTTGTGAAACACTTGTTCGATTTAACGAAATTTTACAATAAAAACAAAAAAAAAGTCTATGGATTGTAAATTTGTACTTGTAGGCAAAAAACTACAATTGTTAAAAAGTTGCGTTGAGAAACACTTGTAACTACAAATGTTGCCGCTTTTGGTCAGTGTTGCTATTTAATTTTACAAGGAATTGTAACTGGTAGCTTCGTGAAACGGGCCCCAGGTGTCATATTTCTTTGGTCAGGCTTTACTTATAATTTTTAGAAAGGTAAATATAAAAATGCAAGAAAGGATCTGCATTTTTAAACAGGAAGGCTCTAGTCACAGACTAGTGACTCACAGTATAAATATAGTATGTAAAGCCTGACCAAAGAAATAAGAAACCTGCTCTGGGGGCGCCACGTGTATATTTTTACGACTATGGCAACAATTTCCCTTATAAAATTAGTTCCATTGAAATTCCGCAATATGGCGAGGTTTCTTATTTCTTTGGTCGGACTTTATCTAGTCTAGCTAGGGCATGGACGAATTGGGTATGCTTAATTTTTTGTGAGAGGTAGAAATACGAAAACCATTTGGAGATTTAGTGATTGGATATCTTATTTACATATTTTTCTCTCAAAATACGCATTGATTGAGTTTAAATGTCCAGAAAACCTAATGTCTTTCATTTGACCCGTGTGACGTCACGCCGCCACACGGTGAAGTTAGCTTTTTTAAGATTGAGGAATAATATCTAAACATTTTATTATTCATTGAGAAATCCCCTATTCTTCTCATAGAATTGTTTTGTTTGCCTCTATTAAGAGCCAGACCCTCATTTCGTGAACCTAGAAAGTGCTTATCGTTTAAAACGAACAGTATGTGACCCAGTGACGTGAACGTCACAAGAGCAAAGGAGATGTAAAATTTTGTATGGGAGGTGGTTTTTTATTATTTCAAAAATTGAACGGGTATTCTACGCATATAGGGTAAAAGGGTATATTATTACGATAATCAGGATCACTTGAAAAAAAATAAAGAAAGCTCCGTTTTTTTTATAAATTGATTCGAATATTGGTTGGTAGAAAAATAAACCTAAGATCTGGCAATACAATTATACCTCTGGCAATCCTTTCAAACCGATTTTTTGTTGCGTAGTTGCTGTGAATGCTTTTTAAGAAAGAGATAGCGCATAGTATAAAAATGATCTATTGTCTCTTTCTTAATTTTTATTAAGATTTGATGGATATTTTTACTTTTTTTCTGATTTTGGCGCTAGTGTTACTTTGCGCCAGTGTCAACTGTCAAGTTTATTTTCAAGGTAGGGAAACTAAACGCTAATTTCGGTTAAAAAAAAACGGTTATTTTTCTGACTGTCAGTTGAATACCTGTCAATCCTGTCATCTATCACGTTGACATTCCATTTTTTTTTTCTAGTTTACTTTCTCTAAAAATGAAACGAAAAGGCCTCAAGTTCTTCAATAATTATTTTCATTAATTACTGCAAAAAAAAGACTACAAATAAAAATAACGTTATACTTGGCTGTAAGATTTTAATACAAAAAGATAATATTAGAATAATAGCTCTTGGAAATTCATTGATCGTTCGTTTCATTATAACTTTTTAGCTTGAATAAGTTTGCAATTTTTACGAAAACGGAGCATCGATAAAATAATTTGATTAGTTATCCTGAAACCCACTTACATAAGCTTTCTAAGTAGGTATACTACTTATCCGTTCAATTTTTGGCCGAATAAAAAACCACTTTTTACGTCTCCTTTTTAAAGTGGTAAAATAAAAATAACCAGTGAATTAAAAATTTAAATAATGAAATTAGTTTCTTAGAATTATGTTTATTTTCAGATAAATATAGAAAAAAAATACGTTTTTTTACTAAGCCTACCCAATTACAATGCATGTTACTAACATGTTACAGACCCGCCAACACCTGTTAAGTGGCCGAATCCGGAACTACGGTCGCCATCTAGGGAATGTCATTTGTCTGTCACATTGTTCTCCGTGTTTTGTTTGCTGACAGCGACACCACTCAGTGCGGTGTTACACACAGAAGTAAGTATGAGTAGGTATGAGGGTGCTTTTTGACAAGTTTGACAACCAAAATATTCCGACGACATCGTTACTTGACGTTACGTTTCACGAAAAATTGTAGAAAATAAATCTACATTGAAAAATTTAGTGTATCGAAATATGAATATGAATAGTGAATACCATAGTGTTTAATTATTTAAATATATATAAGTTAGATCAATTTAAACTGTATATTATTCCATTTATTTTTATGTGTATTATAATGGAACATTGAATGAAACAATAAAATAATTAAAACTGTTGCGTAGATTGGAATACACCAAGCTACGAAACGAGTTCCAACAATGCACGAACAAATAATGTATGGCAAAAAAAATACGACCAATAATTAAATGCAAAAAATTGATTGCTTTTACTGTGGATTGTGGATCCATGGAGCCAAGATCGTTTATTCAAGTCAAGTCAAGAGCACGCTAAGCGTACCTATTTTGATCATATGTAATACATTTATTGGCATGATGGTTTGGTAGGGTTTTATATGGGTTTTATCAACACGGTCTCTAAAACCATTTCATTTTACTATTCAGGCCCTATGTGACGAAATGATTCTGGAATTAATCACATCACTTGAAGACATGGGACTTCACGAGAGGGACTGAAGCTTGAAATAACAAAATCTTCTATCTCTTTAACTAACTTTCGTTAGTTAAGTTGATTGATGATATTGGATGATGATGGTAATGTTTTTACTTTATTTCTGTGACATCCGCATTTTAAAATAAGTTAGGTACTTACCTGCTTTATTAATTACTAGCTTTCCGCCGCGGCCCCGCCCGCGTTAACAGTTTTTCCCGTGGGAATGAGGCATGTTCCCGCGGTAAAAGGTAGCCTATGTTACTCAGGGTGAACGTAGCTTTCTAATGGTGAAAGAATTTTTGAAATCGGTTCAGTAGTTTTTGAGTTTATTCATTACAAACACACACCCACACACAAAAATACAAATCTTTCCTCTTTATAATATTAGTACCATGTATTAGTACCTAGTACCTATACCTATAGTACCTATGGATTTTATTCTATACCTCAACTCTCAACCCTCTAACTTGATGAGACAAGGCTAACCTCGAAACGCACACGATAAGTAAGCACTAACCAAAACAAGTCCCAACTCATTCCAAACCGAAATAAGACATTCATAATCCTAGGATTTATTTATCGATCTTTTAATCAAAACAAAAAAAGTACAAAATTAAAAATTGTAAGTATTTCGAGCCAAATGTCGTAAACGCCACTTAGGCAATTTTGGTTAAAATAATTTTTTTTTATTCTATGTAGGTATTTAGTTAGTTTTTTATTAATTGTTTTTCATTCTTTTGTTCTACTTTCACAAATGTGAGTGGTTAGCCAAAAAGGGATTGGAGACCGGCTTCGGATTATTTTTCTATTTTTCGATCTGTGCTCTTTCAGCTTTGTTTTGATTCAATCACCTTATTTTTAGGTGCCGTAGTTTTTTAATGTCTTTTTTGTGAGCCGAGGCAGGCGAAACCTAGGCTAACATTTTTTCAACTCAAAACTTTAAACGCAATTTACTCGAAGGCAATTATTTTCCCTTGACGTCTCGTTGCGGTCAACTACATAGGTTTTTTATTATTAATAAGTCTGTAAGAAATGTTTTATTTGCACCAGCTAATCCATCCAACTCTAAGCTAGGTCCTTAATAATTATCATGAAAATATATTGTATTATACCAAAAATTATCGCGTCAAGCTCAGTTGTTTCTGTGAAGAAAGAAGTCTCTCGAATATTTTCATGTCGCCCGCCACAGAATCAATACATATTGTTCTACATCTCGTCTCGTCTCACTTTTATTAATGTTGCATCATCCAGTCAGGTTAAAAATTCCACCATATGAAATAGTTTACAGATATAGAGAATTTATCCTTACTCCCGACCTGACATATACCCAGTAGTAAGATGTAAACCATGAAAATGTTCTACAAGAGTCAATTTAATTACTGAAATCTTTAATTATGTTATTGAAAGAATGACCTTCAGACTTGATAGCTATGTTTTTTCATTACACGCATAATACGAACTAGCATAATTTACGTAATAAGCAAAAATATAATGAAAATGTATATGCGTAGGCAACATTTGGATATATCTATTATGAATAAAATAATTGGTAATAATTATTTTATTAGGATGTTTTTGCAAGAATATAATATTAATAATATTAAGATATAATAATTAAATTACGTATAAAGGAACGTAAATATTGCGTCAGCCATCGCCGTGCGCTGGCAGTACCCTGCCCCGCTGCCACCTCGTCCCGCGCATCGCCACTACCTACTGACTGCCGTCGCTTTTTCCACAACTACAGTTCACATCTCACAAGTTGATTCGTTCATTTTTATTTTACTGTGGTTAAATTTGGAGTTATTTTTCTTGAACAAGTTGGAAATCTTAGTACTCACCGCAGTGCATTTAATATTTGTACTACTAATTTTGATTCTGAAAGATATAAAATATTATAAAACTGACTTGTCGTCGTATTCAAAGTTTTTGTAAGTTCCAGTACAAAAGTGCGTCAGCGTAACTCTGGCTGAAAATCGGATAATAATATCTTTGTTTATTATACGATCAAGGGTCCTAATAACTGATAGTTATAAGACCTCCATTCTAGACTATTTTAAAGTTGAAAAGTATACATTCGGAGACTTCTTGAGTGAAGTGGTGTAGCGGGACGCAAGTGCAAGTGTATAACATGAGCGGTGTTTATACCGAACAACTCAAAAAATTAACTACATCTTCTTTCATGCACATGTTTAACTTGACTAATAATCAGGTTTTGCATCATTTGCATCACTGTTGTATGCGAAAGGACAAAATTAAGAAGTTTAAGACAACAATTCGTAGAAGATACGTCACAATGTGAGTAAATTATGTCTACTTAATTTTCCTAAATAGGTATTTATATAATTATGAATATTAAATACTACACTCACATATTATATAATACCTATGTATATTGTTCATACTATGTACTATGTACTATTGTTCATATATCACATATGTATCACATAAGTAGGTAGAGTATCCATATACAAATTGAAATTCTTCTATTCGACAATGTTGGTATTGGAATTTATGTGCTATGCAATAAAACATAACAGATTACAATACAATACAATACAAATATTCTTTATTGACACCAAGAAAAAAACAAAGCAAATAACACAAACACAGAAAACAACAGGTTAGTCAATCTCTAGGAATAAAAACAAAAGGTAATTTTTTTTGAAACATCATTGATGGAATCACCCGTAATTTTTTTCCTAAACTGGTGTGCTGATGTAAACTACAGAAAACTGAACAAAACGCATTTCTTCATGCTCGAAAGTAGCGCCCATGATCAAGGCCTTGCGGATACTTAATAACTATTTAATTTTTTATCCTACTAAATAAGATACCTACATAATATTGTGTCAATATTCCTGCTTTCAATTTCATTGAATTTAATTGATAACTTTAGTATTAACTTAATAGAGAAAAAATTTTGCTAAGAGAGTTTTGTTATTATTAAACATACAAAATAGCAACAATGTAATTGATATAGAGTGACTTGTGTATGATTAAAACGATATTTTCAAAAGACCTATCAAATTATTGCTTTTGGCTACAATAAAATTAAACAGAAAATATAAAACCATAAAGTGGCATCGACTGCTCATTCTACGAAATTTATAACCAGTAGAAAACTACCGCGTGTCTGTCAATCATCATCCACTTATCGTTGGGGGCCTCAAAAGGGTGAACATCGTCTCGTCTGACTGACCTGCCCTACCAGATGCAGTATTTTTTTGTTAGTCATCTTATCGTGTAGATCCAACTTTCTTTTTTGTAAAATCAAGCACATGCTAAGCAATATTCATCCGGTAAGCATCCGGTCTTAAACGACAAACAGGGAAGTTTACATTTTTTGATCGAATTTACTGTTTGTAATCATAATTGAATAAGATATTACATCACAAGTTACTTGAGAATAATTTTAAAAAAGAATAAATTTATGTAACTTTTTCAAAATTATTCTCACTAAATAAAACCATTCATAAAAAACCAGCCGTAAAACATGTAGAATTTAGATTATTTCCTCAACCTTAATGTATTTTATATATATTTGTAAAGTGTAAAATAGTTTGCTGTAAAATAATTAGTAAATAGTTGCCTGGAAGAAATTGCTTTGAAAAGCAATAAAGCCGCCTTTTTCGTAACGCTGTAAGTAGTAAATTGCCGATGTTTTGTTTGCGTGCTATAAAGTATTTTATATAGTATTGTATTGTAAAGTGCGACCTTGCGCATAAATAGAGCGTTTTGTTGGCTAACCAAAATTCCGGTTGGCCTCACACTATCATTTTATTTAATGTCGTTCCCTTACCATGATGACGAGACGTCTAAATTCATTGAATATGAACTTATACAAATCCAGACTTTAACAAATCCAGCAACTATTAAAGCAAAAGAACTTTCTTATGTACCTACTCACTCTATAATATTGAAAAACTTTCAGGTTATTTTCGTATTAACTGTTTTTTATCTACAAAAATGAGTAATCACATCTAGTAAACAGGAAAATGCACCTAGCGCAAAAATTATTCGTAAACAAGTCCTCTCTTGTTTCAATGAGTCATACTCATACATGAAGAAAGGGGCGGAGCATATAACATAAAACATGGGAGATGAATAAGTTTTTGTTAGTACGTACCGGGACGGTTACCTATCAGTTCAGTCTGATCGTGTCGGTTCGTTATTTCCGAGCGGAAACGGCACGAAGACCTATGAGGTACATACTTTACAAATAATTAAATTTTACGAAATTGAATGTTTTTTTTTTGTTATAATATATATAGCTTACAACATTCTACAGTAGCGGTATTGCATGATTTTTGAAGATTGATGACTTCCAGGAAAATAATACAAAAAATAAGCCATAATGTTTTTCCTTAAAACACAGTCAAAAGAAAAGGTTTAATAAAAAATATTTTCGATATCTTTTCCTTAAAAAGGAAAGGACTACTACTAAGCTAAAATAATGAATAAATGAAAGTTTTACTTTATTAGAACACTAGTATTTTGATTGAGCTCTTATCATAAGTTTTTTCTCTAAGGGTAATGATAACATGAATGAACCCTGTCCTATAATATGTATATGATGTCCTATATGTATGAATAATGTCAGTGTGAAACTTGTTACAAATTTATTAATAATGGGTGGGTATGCAAGGGTTTAGTTGCATAGGCTATTCGTATTTCTAGGTAAACATTGGCACACCGTGAAATTTAACTGGTTGTTTATCCGCAACATAGCGGTAGTGCCGATGAAACTGAATAACTTTCCCCAAGAGACATAATTTGACATAAGGTTGAAATCACAAAATAAGAATTAAGTTTTAAAACGGCGTAATTACCGTTTATCTATATAGTTCAGTTAAGTAAGTATCTGTTCAGTTCAGTTTGCGGGGTTTTACAGTTTCAAAGAGGGGTTGCTATAATCTTATCAATCACACGCATGGCATAGCTCTTCTATATCATAGTAGAGTTTTGTACATACATTTGTGTAGCGTAGCGTTTATTATATTATATATAAGTCTGTATTTCGTTCACTTCACCCACATACGTATACCAACGTATAGAGAACTTGGAAAGTCCATGGTGCAATCTCGTGACATAAGCGAATTTCATTGGCCAGTTGTGTGTGACGTCATTCCTACCAACCAATAGCAAGCTTGGATTGATATTTTTAGAACGCAAAATGTTGAATGGAGGGGAAGGAGGAAAACCGTAGAAGCATTCCCCGTCGCCCGGCGTGACTGACTCTTCTATTGCACAATAATTTCGCAGCTCGCCGAGAGAGCACGTTTCGGGCTTTTATAACGTAATTTTGGAAAATACGTATAAAGTGATCCCGTTGAGAACATAACAGTTCTCAACAGACAGTGTGTTTTCATTATTAACTTTTGCATCAAAGTGAAAAGTTAATAAAAGCTAAAGCGTAACATTACATACCAAGAACGAGGTACGTATCGAATGATTTTTTTTAATTCCAAAAGGCATTAGATATTGCACAATATTATTTTATAAGTTCAAATCAGCAGCAATCAGAAATAGGCACAGAAAATACTTACATAAAATATTCTCGTGACTCTCCTATTTATTAATAAAGTCGATAATTATAGTACAGTTTTAGGCTTGCTTATTTATTATATCAGGTAGGTACAGCCCTGAAATGTCATGTACCGGCACCCGGGACAGGTCGCGACATGTCGGGACTTGTTTCTTGCGCAGTAAACAGTACTAAGTACTAATGAAGAACTTTCTAGTTGAAAATATCAAGTAAAAGTACTTAACACTAATTATATTATGGTTTTTTCCAAAATTTTCGTGGCTCAGCATGACTCACTCAACGCTATCTGGCGATAAAATTGCTATGTAGGTAGGTACCTACTTATTACCTACATGTACTAACATGTCTGTGTGTGTCTGTACTACTGGTGACTAGTATTAGTGATACCTACCTATGTGACCTTGGCTTGGTAATCTTACAATGTTATAAATGCGATTGGAGATATTTTTCTACATTGTTCAGTCGGTTTATTAAATGGGTTTTAGATTAAAAGCATGTTTTTGTTCAAGTCGTAAATAGGTAAAATACAGGTGATGATGTCTATGGTATTAGACAGTGCATAAGTCGTGTGTGTGTGTGGGTATACGATCGTTATAACACTAATTAGTGGCTATTGTCGCTAACGAGGTTGATAATAAATTACTGTGTAAAGTAATCGAAGAAATTAAATACTTACTTATATTACCATTGAAATAACAAATTACTAATTTTTGACAAAAATATTGACCTTGTAAATTTTTTTGTTGCAGGCCTACAGTCGGGACCTTTACTTGGCAAGGCGCTTAAAGAGCTACAATTTCATTAGGGACTCAAGAAGAGTTCGAAAAAGTAAGTAATCCCGTTTTGTCGGGTCTTTTATTTTTTTCTGTTTACAGATATCAACGGCGGAACACCGAAATATGGAGAATACTTGCAAAGTATTACTTATTTTTTCTAATGTCTTCCAAACTCAATCCATTTTTAAATTAAACTTTGTTTGTTATATTAACAAGCTTTACTGTAAATTGATTAAATTTTAATATTATAAATCAAAATAATTATTTTAGTTGTCAGGTATTATCATATTTAAAATAAAATCTATAATAACAAGTGGAAGACTTGCTTGTATTAAAGTTTATAACAAATACTTACTGATTTAATTTCAAATAATTTATTTTCAAAAATGTAAACAAATTATAAATAATTTCTACATCAATACGCCAAAAATGTTCATCTCAATAAATTAGACCATTTACTACTAACATCTATTTTAATAATCCTTAGCAAAGTGATATTCATCCCTAATACTTACTATTTTCAGCATCAAAATCTAGAATGATACTTGACAGCAACGTTTCTACAACGTTGCTAGTTAACAATATTATTATAAAGATTATCATGTCCTTCATATATAGCTCTCTGATAATAAATAAGTACCTACTTACTAACCGAATAGTATAATTCTATATTAGTTTACTTTTAAGAAGTCTTCTTATAACTTATTAGTTTTACTTAAATATATATAGGTAATACTTAAATTGAAAAGTTGAACCCTTTCGGACTTTCCAGAATGAGCAAGACCTACAGATATTTATTTAGCCTCTACTGGCTTTTTCACTCGCAATATCAAATCAACACATGTAAAATATTATAGGTACATTTCTTAATCTGTGGACTTTCAAGTCCGGAAGGGTACGCGAAGTAAGAATGCAGCTGCCGGTGGCTTACAATATGTCCCTCATAAATAACTTTAAGAGGGTGCTCAAGCCAAAGTCTTACAAGGGACTTTGTATGTGAGTTTAGAATTACTGTAATATATTAGCATAGATATCTTTAAGATGGCTACTATCTTTAGTTTTTACTATCGACTACTATATGAGATTGAATGAAGGGCATTCATTTGTTAAGTACTACTCGCATCGTTTTAGATTTTGATTGGGTAGCGGTACGAGAAACCATATTGGGCAGGGTGTAGTGGACCAAAAAATATCTGTTACATAATCATCTATCACATATCTATGTAATAGGTAATCTATTTCATATTCTTCATATTGATAAATGATTGTTATTGATTACATATAATATGTTATTAAATTAATATTTATGCAATCATCCCTTACTTCTTTGTTTAGTCTAATCACTCTAACAAATATAAATATTTTGTGTAGTACATACTAAATTACATACATAACATAAACTTTGATTTTATCCTTTGTTTTAATAATATGTCTTATGATTTACATAGCGTGCTCGTCATAAAATAAATGGATATCGGTACCGTTTGATTTATCAGAGTTAGGTATCCGAAATTGAGGTGGGGGGGGGAGGCAGTCAAACTTAATGTTGGTATCTGCACACATAATCACTCACAGTCGGCACCTAGCAATCCATAGGAAGGCCGTGTCACCATCGACAACCGTGTTCGTTACGTGTGTCAAAAATCTAAAAAGTACAATAAAAAAATCGCTCTTGAAACGGTCGTGTGCGAGCACGCTAACATACCTAGATTTTAAAAAGGTATGCACTGTTTCACTATAATTCCAACAAAAAAAAAAATATATATCCATATATAAATTAATCATTCTTCATTCTCTGCTTTCCGATCCCAACCTGCTTAATATATAAATATGCACATTATGTTACGTCGTATCATTTTTGTTTGTAGTTCTATTCAAAATGGTTCCTACAAAGATCACCCATCCGAGTCGAAGCGACCCTAGGAGTCAGTACGATACAGAAAGATATGGTTTTTTCTCAATCAAATGTACACTCTCACAATCTTTTGAAAGTGGTAGAGCTAAACAGATTAAAGCCAGAGAAGGTGAACGGCACAACCGGAAACATTACCGGCGGAGATACGGACCCCTCGCAACAACTGCCTTGGACAGCACCAGCCTTTTCAGAGGTAAGAACCGTGAGTAATATAAATTATAATTTATATTAATATAAGTTTATTATTAGTGCCACTGTAGTAATGTACCATATTCTAACATGAATAATCATCATTTTCAGGTTTATCTGAAACCAGAACCCCTATTCGAGGACACCATGTTCAACGAGGCAGACTGCGAGGACTTCCAGAATCTCGTGCAGTGGTGCTCAGATCCTGCGAACATAGAGCCTTTAGCGATTGGTAAGCAGATATAATATATATTTTTTATTCATACTGAAATATTTACTGCAACAGATTTATCAAGTAAAACCCATTTTTTGTTGCAGATCCTCCCAAGAAAAGTGAAGAAAACTCACACACTACAGACACACTACACACAATCTCGCCCCAGAGCTGGGATGTATTAGACGCAAATTCTCCTGCCCAAGCAGGATTTTATACCTCTACTCCAAGTTTTCCTTTGTCACCTACTATGGATAGATACACATCATTCGACAGCAACTTTTTATATAACTCAGATGTTATCAACGAGAAAAAATCTGAATTAGTAGAATCGGAATTAGACATTCTGAACCTGCCGGTGGTTCTAGGGAATTTTGCGTCTGAAGAGACGGTCGATTTGAATCCATGCATCGCCGTGGAATCTTTCGACTATTATAATTTTAACAATAATAATATCACACAAAACACAGAATACACATCGAACACACACAAAATGTTTTTACACACTGTTGATGAAGATTCCCTTGACATGAAATTAGGCTCTGTCATCATGGGAGAAGTTGAAAATAGCGTCACACCAATTTTCAACAACATAGAGAAGATAGAAGAAACTGCAGGACCAAGACAACCACTATCACTCAACGTGGTGTCAACTCCTGTGCTGTGGCCTAGCAGCGCAATCAACACTCCAGAAGTTCTTAGCTACGTCGAGCAAATGGAAAAAGAAAAATGCATACCAATCGTTGTAAGTATGCATACTGTTAATGATGACTTTTATAAATTTTATACCTTAGGAATTATAAGCAAAAACAAGTAAAGTTAATAAAAGCTTGTTAAAAACATAGATAATCGTAAAATATCTACTATAGATTCTCATGCTAAGCGATCCTAAATTAAGAAAAAAGAGTACCAATATTCAAAATAAAACTTTATTTACAGATACCGACTCCAGCGTGCACACCACCAGACATCACATCGGCTCCTACCCACTCCTGCAAAATAACATCGGGTTCATCACCAGACTTCACATCTGTCAGCACCAAATATGAATCTCACGAAGAATCGGACGTGGAGGAGGTCAAAAGTCACAGCAGAAGAAGAAAACGCCACAATAGTGAAGATTCAGATGTAACGTATACACCTTATAGTGAAGAAACGCCAAGCAGGAAGTATAAAAGAAGAAAAACAAATGTGCCCATAAAGGACATGATACTTGCATTAGAAGAATCGCAACAGCTTCCGAAGGCACGCAGGGGTAGGCCTCCCAAAAGAAGAGAGAGTAATATATCTTCAACTTGTAGTTTAGATGATAATATGTCTTGTGCTTCAACGCACGAGCTTAAATATAGAGAAATAAGAGACAAAAATAATGAGGCATCTAAAAGATCAAGAATGAATAGAAAACTGAAGGAGCTTCAAATGGAGCAACAAGCTATAGAATTAGAAGAAAGAAATAAAAAGTTGAAAATAAAGGCCGATATACTTGAAGATATGACAAAAAAATTAAAAGAAGCACTGATGACAGCTATAATTCAGAAGCAGAAATGAAACTTCTATGTGACCATAGAATTCCTCTTTGATTGTAAAATAAATCATCTATCACGGAGATGATGTTGAAAGACCGTACAAATGTTCATGATGCCAATAATATGTTATGGTTAATATCATGAAATTTGTTCGAGATATTATCGATGATAATGGATAGATGTAAAATTATTTTAACCCGGACTTACCATAATACCTGGATTTGACTCTTAAATTATTATAAATGAATAGAATTAAGATAATATTATTATTTCCTTAATTTTATTACAACGTAAATATTAATTGTGTTTTTATAATAATTACTATTAAATCATATTTTACTGCTGTATTACATAATAGACGTAGGTTTCCAACATCTACCTACTGTAGTAAATTTAATTGTAGTTGATAATTTAAAAAAGGTTTAAAAATCATAAATTAAAAAAAAAACTCATTTCTTGATTAAATATTGGTGGTATAGACTTCTGTAATATCGAATTGTTAAAGTAATAAATAATAAATTATGCATTACATCAATGTTCGTTTTAATTTCACAACGTCGTATATAAGTATAGCAGCAGAAAGGGTATAATTAATTTTGTGGACCAAAAAAGTGAAAGTGCCGGCCAGCAGAAGAAAGTATAACCTTCGGGTAGAACACGCAATTTCTGTATTCTTTTACTATGACACCAATCCTGTGCACCCCATGGTTGTATTGTTAGAAGCTATTAATTAAATAATAAAAATGTTATTATAAAAAAGTATTAATTTGACGCTTGTCACAGCGCATGTAGTCATATTAGTAACTCTTTTTTTTATTATTGATTAAGTATGTATTTGTTTAATATAAATTAAAAAATATATTATGTAAGTATTAATATGATGCATATTATGATTATTCATATTTTTTTTTGTTTATTATTTAGAAAAAAAAGTTAAAAAATATATTTAATAAAATGTAAAAAAAAAAAGTAAATAAATATAGAAAATACGACGTGTTCTATCCGAAAATTACGCTTTTTTTCCTTGGCCCTTCACTTTTTTGGTCCAACATTGTATGAAACGTGAATGATGTCCTTTATTAAATTATATTTAGTTGCATTGCAAATATCTTAATCTAATCAAACAAAAAACTTACTAAATAAATACTTGTATAATATAAAAATCAAAGGACATAAAGTAAAGAAAATGTACAATAAAAATAAAAGGGAATCAGTCTTGGAATCCTCTTTTTATATAAAACATAAATAACATCATTGAAATAAAAAAAATGCAGATAACAAAAATTGAGGAAACTGGAAAATTAACCACTTGTCCTTTAAGCCTTTTGACATTTTAAGTTTCGATAACATTCACGTTATTTTGTACAGGTAGCTAGGCGGTTACGTATTACAATATAATAATATTATCATATATATGGTCGCAATGCTTAAGGACGAAAGTGTGCTTCAAAGTATAATCCTCCCCTATGAAACCATAATGCTTTGCCATAATGAAATTCAATTTTGACTATGCCAAAAAATGCTATTATTGAAATAGTAGTAAATAGTATCATTGTAAGAAAATTAGTATTATTATGATTCTGAAGATATAGCTATAGTTCAGGGAGGATTATAGGATAGCTGGATGTTCAATATTGTTCAAGCCATAATCCTCCCCTCTCGTACAGCCAAACGGTGGGGTCTTTCGACTTAGTTTATATCCATAAAAATGAGTCCGAAACCATATTTCGAAAAGCAATCAACCGAATGACTGTATACCGAACGAACGTTATACCGAATCAGCTTAATTTCGAATACCTTTAAATCGAATTTCCTTTTTTCGAACAAACTATATCTCGAAAAGCAATTAGCTTAATTTCGATTACAATTTAATCGAGGTTTCGCCAAAACTTTCCGCCCAACCTACCATTTCCCGTGGGAATAAGGTATTTGCCCGCAGTTACAGGTATGCTATATATATCCCTAAGGTTTATTATGTTTCTGTACCAAGTTTTACCAAAACTTTTCGCCCACACTCCCATTTTTCCCGTGGGAATAAAGTATTTTCCTGCGGGAAAAAGTAAGTAGCTTTTATCTATACCCAAAATCGTTTCCGTTTATGGAAAGTTTTATTCATCAAAACTTTGCTACAGAGATAGAATAGACCTTGGAGTAAGATATATGTGTAGACAACCTTTTACCGTGGGAAAATACCTCATTCCCACGGAAAAAACGGTAGCGCGGGTGGAAAATTTTGATGAAACTTGGTACAGGGATATAAACGATTTTGGGTATAGATAAAGGCTACTTACTTTTTCCCGCAGGAAAATACTTTATTCCCACGGGAAAATACAATATACTTTACAATACAATATAATTTATTGCACACAGAACATTACAGTGAAAATAAACATTTACAATAAAGGTATAGAAAGTGTACATGTAGGCGGCCTTATTGCTAAGTAGCAATTTCTTCCAGGCAACCTTACTTTCTTCCAGGTGGGAAAAATGGGAGTGTGGGCGAAAAGTTTTGGTAAAACTTGGTACAGAAACATAATAAACCTTGGGGATATATATAGCCTACCTGTAACTGCGGGAAAATACCTTATTCCCACGGGAAAATGGTAGGTTGGGCGGAAAGTTTTGGCGAAACCTCGATTAAATTGTAATCGAAATTAAGCTAATTGCTATTCGAGATATAGTTTGTTCGAAAAAAGGAAATGCGATTTAAAGGTATTCGAAATTAAGCTGATTCGGTATAACGTTCGTTCGGTATACAGTCATTCGGTTGATTGCTTTTCGAAATATGGTTTCGGACTCCATAAAAATAGACACGAAACAGTATTCATTGCTCACTAAAGAAAGAATAGTAGACGCGCTGTAATTTGTCAATTTGTCAGCCATGCTTTGCTAGCTGTGTATTATCGTACTGTGCATTATAGGGACCAGAGACTTTCAACACAAAATATAAAAGTTTCCGCTGCCGCCGCTGTACGCTATACGTAATTTGTGCTTTCAATATAGGGACTCAAAACCAATTTGTATGTAGAACTTTACATGCATTTAAGTACTTTTGCGATGTTTTTCGTAATAAATCGAATGTAGTTGGACGATACTATTTCAATAGCAATTTTTGATATACCAATTTTGGGATGAAAGAACAAAGCGTTGTGCAGAAATGAGCAAAATCCTCCCCAACCAGAAGGCCTAGGTACTACGTAAGAAGCGACAAGCTCGAGAAGCTCTCAAACGCGACATATTGACGGAACTGCTATGACCCTAATGTCACTATGTCGCGTTTGACAGCCTCTCGAGCTTGTCGCTTCTTACGTAGTAAACCTACAGTAGCTATATCTTCGGATTTACAGCGCGTCTAATTTTCTTTCTTTTGTGAGCAATGACACAGTCCTTAGCAATAATGAATACTATTTCGTGTCTATTTTTTTGGATTTATACCACATACTAATGGCTGGTTTACACGTATTAAGTTGTTAAGTAGTTAACTAAATTTGAAGTTAAAATTAACTTAATTTTAAGTAACCGATCGTTTACACGCTTGTCTAACTTATGCACTCTTTAGTTCACTGTACTACTTAAGTACTTCACTAAATTGTTGAGTTCACACATAACTAAATGACAGTTTAGTAGAAAGCCACGCCTACCGGGGAATGCAAGCGGTGCGGGAGGCGCGGCTACTTAATCAAAAATAGACTAGATTCTATTTCACTTGTTCACTTAACCACTAAATCGTTTACTTACCACTTGTGACTAAAGAGCTCTTAAGTGGTTGTTTACACGCAAGAATTAAGTTAAAATTTAGTTAATTACTTCGTCACTTAATACGTGTAAACCAGCCATAAGTCGAAAGACCCCTCCGTTTGGCTGTACGAGAGGGGAGGAATTATAGCATGAACATCCTCCTCCCCAAAGTCCCCAAACTATAGCTATATCTTCAGAATCATAATGATACTAATTTTCTTACAATGATACTATTTACTACTATTTCAATAGCATTTTTTGGCATAGTCCTATTATTTATTCTGTGGCATAGTCAAAATTGAATTTCATTAAGGTTTCAAGGGGAGGATTATAGCTTGAAGCACACGAAAGGTGTCCACTGCCGTCCGTTTTAACACTTACGAGAAAGAAAATAAAAACACGGTAATTGTGGCTGTAAAAGAGTAATTTATTTATAATTCACAATTAGAACAAAATTACCAAATAAAAAAATGTTGAGATATTTGTTAAAAAACATCGTTTGAAATCTGGCGCTGATGGATTTTTTCGCAAAATAATTAATTGTGACTATAATTTGTATCAATTAAGATAATTATTCACACGTTCATATCCTAGCACTTGATTAATTAACAATTTTTGAGTGTAAAGATAAATAATACATACAATTAACATTTATAAATCTAAATCGACTAAATATTTAACATAAAGAAAATACTAAAATAAAGACATTAAGACCCTAAAGAGGTATTACTCTAAAAGCCCTTCATCGAGGATCTTCATAGCAATATAATATTAGGTTATGTTACAAACATAAAAAAGTAAAATTCGAGAGCAGCACCTGTACTATTCAAATACCACCCAGTTCTTGATATCCAAATAATTGCTTCTCTCTTTGCCTTAGTATGCTACCTCATCACATATTTTTAATAATCAACAACAATCACTATGTATATAAAAATTTACACCAATCAGTACATAATGGTCACAGATTCGAAGCCCCAGTCTTTGCCGCTACTCCGAATCTAGCGACTTGAAACCGTGTGTGCAGGCATGGAATGAACGTTACAATGCTAATTACAACTAAAGCGGTTCGCTACCGTGCACAAGCAGCGCCAAAGACTGGGGCAGGCTCGCAGCCGCGTGAGCATATAGCAACCCTAATATACACCAATATTTTCCACACCGTACTATGACTAATCGAGTCCTATTACATAGCACAAACTGAAGATCGTCTTAGTGCTTTGAGTCCTATACGTAACACTTGATACTCGTAAATTTACACTTTACACTCGAGTCTGTAGATCGGACACTGCAATATTAGGTCGGCTTGCTGGGTTAATCTGACCCGCCGTCGTCGGCATCCTCTAGGAAGCTGAATTTATTTGATGCTACAAAGTTCTGAAACAAAAGATATTGTAAATGTTAACGTACAAGTTAAATCAATATCAGTACTGAACATAGTTGTTATGTTACATTGTGCATCTCGAGGAAACCCACAGGGGTATATTAGTATAGATTAGAGATGGGCCGACTAGTCGGAAAAGCCGAATATGCGGCACATATCCTAGTCGCCGACTAGGATATAAATAATTCACTGACACTGGTTACATTTAACTTTTGTCGGTTCACCTTCAACATATGTCCACACTCACGATTTCTTTTTCGACATTTTGTAATATTAGTTATTGCACTCAGTACAGTAATCTTTCAATTATTTTAAATAAACCGGTACAACAAACACAAAACGAACAATCGGAAATAGCAAGTAGGTACAAAACTTGTCAGAACGTGCAAAGCGTGGGCCGCATTACAGCTCGTGTGCATGCGTGAGCGAACCGAGTGGCGACGAAGTAACCCGAAGACCTCCAAAAAGCGAGTATTAGAATGATCGGCAGTGTCAACTAGTCGGCGGTTTCAAAACCGATTAGTCGGCAAATACCGCCCATAGTCGGCCCATCTCTAGTATAGATGTAATATTGTTTGAGAGTGTTGATATGGTGTTAAGTAATGAGTAAGTAAGTACCGGTTTCTCCTGTTCCTTGAGTTTGGGCAGGTTGTCGGTGTCGGGGCTGTGGTGGCGCTGCGGGGAGCGCGAGGGGCGCGCGCGGCCGTTGGCGGCGGGGGGGGAGGGCGAGCGCGCGCCCCTCTCCCCGGAATTATCGCGCTTCTCCTCGCGCGTGTCTCTCTCTCGCTCATCCCTGTAATCGCGGCGATCCTTGTCGTCTCGTCTATCTCTGTCGTCTTTGCGGTAACCGTCGTCGCGTCTGTCCTTATCATCTTTTGAGTAGTCGCGCCTATCCCTGTCGTCTTTCGAGTCGCGCCTATCCCTGTCGTCTTTTGAGTAGTCGCGCCTATCCCTGTCGTCTTTTGAGTAGTCGCGCCTATCCCGGTCGTCTTTCGAGTAGTCGCGCCTATCTCTGTCGTCTTTAGAGTAGTCGCGCCTGTCTCTGTCGTCTTTTGAATAGTCACGCCTATCTTTGTCGTCTTTGGAATAGTCGCGTCTGTCTTTGTTGTAGCTGCGAGAGTCGCGCGGGCGGTCATCTCGACGATCGTCTGTAAATTATAGAGAAACCAGTTAATTACAAAAAAATAATAAAGAAAGTGTTTAGTACAATAGAAAATTTTATCTTTAATTACCACGCCTAGCACCGCCACGACGATCCCCAGAATGATCATTCTGTAAAGAAAAATAGAATACATGTATCAATACACATTAAGGGTCAGTAACTACACTCACTACAGTACAAATCATAAAAAAAACCCGTGATAATGAGGAACTTTCCCGCGGTAAAAGGTAGCCTCTGTTCTTTCCCAAGCTCATCTTTGTACCAGGTTTTATCAAAATCGGTTTCGTAGTTTCGGAGCGTATTTTCAACCATTAGTAATGCTAGGTAATTTTTTTAATTGCCTTGGGTTTTAGTAAGGTATCCCTATTTTATTTTAATACTAGCTTTCCGCCCCGCGGCTCCGCCCGCGTTAAACATTTTTCCCGTGGGAATGAGGTTTTTTTTTTAATTTCTCTCCGTAAGAATCATCCTTGGACTTCAAAGAACATTTAAAAAAAAAATTCTGCTAAATCGGTCAAGCCGTTTTCATGTTATGTCGTGACAACGGAAAACGGGTTTCATTTTTATATATATAGATTATGTAGGTATGTATTACGTAGTCTATGTTACCCAGGGCACATAATAAATACTAGTACTAGGAACAGAAGGCGCACTTTTTGATAGCAAACGTGCGAATTTAATTCTAGCTACCACGCCACTAACGTTCAAATTATATTGAACGTGTCGAATGTGACCCTGGCTATAATAATACCTAAACCTACCGTTTGTCGTTGCACTCGTATTAAAACAAAATGCACCTTAAGACCGCGCCGCGAGGTCCGTATTACCACAGACTAAATAAAGCGTGCGCGTCTTTCCTACTAAATGACCCCGTATTCGGGGCCGCCCGTCGTAAGTACATTCTGGAGCTGCTGCCCAGGGCTAGCGTAGCTTCCAAACAGTGAAAGAATTTTTGGAATCGGATCAATAGTTTCGGAGGCTATTCAATGCAAACAATCAAACTTGAGGGGTATTTCACGTTAGTCAAAGACAGAAGCCGAAAGGGACGCAGTTATGCGCAAGAGTGAGCGCGGTGTATAAGTATCTCATTCTAACTCATAACTGCGTCCCTTTCGTCTATGCATGCATGGAAGGTGACTGACCCGGCTGCGCCCCCAGCGCTCCTTGTCGTCGCCGCCGCGGCGCGCCTCCTCCTCCTGCTTGCGAAGTCGCTCCTCTATTTCACGCTCCCTAAAAGGAAAAAAATTACATTTTACTAACGGCTGTCTCTAAAAGCAATGATAGTAAAGCCTGACCAGAGAAATAAAGAACCTCGCCATATTGCGGAATTTCAATGGAACTAATTATATAAGGGAAATTGTTGCCATAAACCCAAAAATATACACAGAGCAGCTTAATTCCATTTTTTTGTAATTAATTTAAAAAGTTATTTAATAAATTGTGTTAAGTCAAGAAACCAGTTGTTGCAACTGCATAATGATGTGGCTTGATAGTGTATTAGAATAAAGTTATAATTCAGACAAGTACTTTTAAATGTAAAATGAAATCGAAATACGGGAAATGTTGGTTTAAAGCGACCGAATCACGCATTTGGCGTGACACGGTGTCTAGATGACCCTTTTTTATAGCACAAGTGATGCAATAAAACACCACAACAGGCAAGATATTTAAATCTTGATGTTGCTTTCTGTGCATTGATGATATAACAATTTACACATACATACATAATCGGAAAGTAAGTAAAAAAACGAACGGAGTAATGGTATAGTAAGTATTTGCAAAATACTGAAAGGACATGCTGAGAAAAAACCCAAAAGTACTTTTCTTGGATCCGCGCTCTTCATAATATGATCTTAGAGGTACAGATAAATTTTATTTTCAATTAAAATAACTCATTCCTATTATGTATGATTTTAAACGGCGTGTTTACCGTTTAGTGAAAACAACCAGGAAAGCCTTAAAATGTAAAATAATTCATAACATTCTTCATCCACATCCTCAAATTTATGCTTGCAAGAGCAAAAGGGTAAATAACCACTTTCTCATCAACTCTACTCAAAACAGTTATTGATTGTTTAATCATTTTTGTTGTATAGTCATTTTGAGACGAGAGCCGGTATTGGTTAGAGCAAAGCTTCATTAACTGACGTCATTAAGTGTTTAAAAAAGCCTATAATGAATAAAGATTATATTGAGTTGAGTTATAAAGAAAGCGAGTACTTAGTGACTTTTTTTTTTTTTTTTTTTTTTTTTTGAATTGACCTATGCTTGTGTCGAAAAGGTACGACAAATCAAGCTTCACCGGACTGACAAATCAAGCTTCACCGGACTGAGTACTTAGTGACGTGCCGTTCCCGGGAATATTCACACACTACGAATGCTACTTTCCGTTAGAGGCCAACTAGGACGAGTCTGTGAGATCTGTAGGGTCGGTCGGGTCGTTAAGTGCCTAACCTGAAAACACCAACCCGGTCTATTACATTTAAGCTACAAGTTGGTAGCCAACTGCACGCAGCAGCAGCAGACGACGTGTCGCAGCGACACTACTGGTTTTTTTGTATTTCTATGAAATTCTCTCCCTTAGAGTATTAAAAATAAAAATCTGGGAAGGATAGAGTACGCCTAATCGAGTAAGAACCGTAAGCACGGATGTGAACAGTCTGAATATCTTCACCGCGTTCGTTTAGTATCAAATGGTTATCGGAGCTGATTGTTTTTCCCGGTGAAAATAAGTAATTTAATAGGAGAACATTTTGAAATGTGCAGTGATAAGTTACAAACAAGACTCGAGGAACAAGTCCAAAAAGAAAAATGTTATTGATATCACCGTCCATACAACATCTGCTTACGCTTGACATAAAGGCAGCGGAGCGATGTTCTCTCCATAGTTAGCGACATGAATCTGCGTGCAGTCAGGCTTTGGTTAATTACAGGCTGCAGCCTAGGGCGCGGGTACCGGAGGGGGCGCGCTAAAATCGTGTCTTTGCATGCACTAATCTAGCATCATTGCATCTACCCTACATATTTCAAATAGACCGAGATAAAACACTGAAACTAGTGCTTGAGAATCCCTGATTTTAACAATAAATTTTGAAATTTTAAAAAGAGCGCGCGTTCTCATAATTAGCCTAGGGCGGTCAGAACTCTTGATCAGTCACTGCGTGCAGTCGGCTACCAACTTGTACCTTTAGCCAGCTTGAACAGCAAATTTCGTTGGGAATATACTACTGTACTGACTTGGCGGCGGTGTCGACGGGCTTGGCGGCGCCGAACACCTTCTCCTTGGGCACGGGCTTGGGCGCGGGCTTGTCGGGCTTGTCCTCCACGGGCGCGCCGTCCGCGGGCTTGCTGGCCGGCTCGGCGGCGCGCGGCACCGTGCGCGGTAGGAGGTTCAGCTTAGGACGCTCGCGGGGACGAGACTCTGCTAACATATATACAATATCACTACATAGTATAAAACAAAGTCGCTTTCTATGTCCCTATATCCCTATGTATGCTTAAATCTTTAAAATTACGCAACGGATTTTGATGCGGTTTCTTTTAATAGATAGAGTGATTCAAGAGGAAGGTTTATTTATTTATTTATTGTACACACACAAACATACAGAAAATTACAAAGTAAAGTTGATATTATACATTAGGTAAGCTTAACTCATAATGAGTTCTCTGAGTTTATATGTATAATACATGCATAATATACTTAGGGATAACCCACAATAACCATTTTCCTGTGCGAAGCCGGGGCGGGTCGCTAGTAACATATATGACAAATAACATTAAAAATACTAAGGAAACTTTAACAAACTGCATACGTTTTTATACTACAGAGAAGAGGGAACAGGTTGTCAGCTTGAATTGCAATTTGATACCAGCGGGGCGCGCGGGGTAGCCAGGTCACATGGTCTCCACCATGCAATATTCATTTGAAAACGTAACTGTCAACCTGTTTCTCCATAAAACGATGTTATGAAAAATCTTAATTTTGGCGCATAGAATGAATTCGAACTGTCTTCTCTAGAAGTTAATTTATCTCACGAGTGCAAGCGAGCCTTAGCGTGCATAGACTTTTGTGTGCGTACTACAATGCGCGCAACCAAAGATGAGACTTGACGGATCACGTGGTTGATCACGTGACGGACCACGGTTATATCTGCGCAGTAGATACAGCGATAAAAGCGATTTTGAAATTCAATAAATATCTTATTAATCCGATCTCATATTTTAGTTTAACTATTTTGAGCACGCGCGACTGTATCTACCAGCGCAAAGTCCCCTCTTTAGAATCTGACAGGTCTCATCTTTGGCTGCGCGCATTGTACTAAACTGAGCGCTACGCACACAAAGACAATGTGCCACACAAGGCACACACAAGTATGGCTCGCGGACACTCGTGAGATAACACATGTGTACTTGTGTGTCGTCAATGTATATGAGTAGTGTAGTAATGTCACTGGGTGGTCACTTCATAGAGAAAACGCGTTTTGACAAGCTACTCCTTTTTGAATAACAACTAAATATCAACTACAAGTCAATGGCGCTAGGCGCTATGTAAAACACCCTCGAACACCACCGGCGGAGTCCCGCGGCGCCTGCGGGGTGCGGGGCGTGGCGCGCTATATCGGGCGGGGACTCATTTTGGCGCGGGGGGGTGAGTGTCCTTTCTGTACGGGTTAGTACTATTATTTTCTTCTGTGGTAATGTCTCACCTTCCCTGGGCGGGTCGCGGTCGCGCTCCCGGTCGCGGTCTCCGAACCCTCTGCTGCTGAAGCCTCGGCCGCCATCGCGACTGCTGTGTACACCAATAAACACTCAATAATTATAACACCAAGTTAACTTGCTAAAAACGAGGCAGGTGAACTTTGACGCAACGCCTGTGGAGTTTCTTTCGGCGAGTTCGTCTCAACAGAAGACAACCTTTTATATTAGCCAGAAAAAGAAAGAAAAATTGACTTAGCTAAGTGATGTAATAATAAATAAACTAAAAGGCCTCAGGTGGCTTAATAATTCTTACACTAGAGTTTGTGAGGTAAGGTGAGGTTAACCTCAAAACCCACACGCTAAGCAAGAATCCAAAAGACAATAAATATATATTGTGTGCACTGTAAGCACTTAGTAAGAAGCGATAAAGAATTTCATTGGGTTTGTATGGAGGCCGGCACAATTGATAGTGCACCTGTATGGTCCGGATAGACAAGGAAATGCGGGTTCGAGTCCCTGCCCAAGTACAATGTTTCTCTGCCTCTATGGTCGAGTGGTCAAATGCTCGTCCGACGTTACGGAGGTTCCGGGTTCGAATCCCGGTGAGGATTTGTCGAACAAATATCACATTGTCAGACTTTTCCCAAGTTTGGTTAGGACATTGCAGGCTGAATCACCTGATTGTCCGAAAAGGAAGATGATTCCGTGCTACGGAAGGCACGTAAAGCCGTTGGTCCCGGTTACTATCTACGGATGTAGTCGTTACATGAGCCATGTCAGAAGCCATAGGCGGCGCAATGATTCTGACACCAGGGTTTGTGAGGTAAATTAACTTCGAAACCCACACGCTAAAGAAGAAAGAAAAAAAAGCTCAAT
>OX419592.1:4689404-4875050 GCA_948473455.1 Teleiodes luculella | reverse complement strand
CCCGTCACGTATCATACGTGACGGTGCTAGTATACTTAATCTGTCTCCAAATGGTATATTTGTCGAAATATTGACAAATGAAAACTGATCCACAGGATTCTGTGTGGATCATGTTTAAAAAAGAATTTAATGAAATCCTTTGTGTTTTGTATGTTGTTCGAGTGCTAGATATTATTTATTGCTGCGTCACTGTGCAACATTACAGTCAAATTGAACTTTATTTGGCTAGTTTTTGATTTTTCCAGCATCCAAAATCTCAAGCGTCATTTCGTGTGCACCATGTTCAAATGCCAATCATTCTTACAAAGTAGCGTCACTTATGGTTTAGATATCAAAATAAGAAATGTTTTTTGCGTCACTGAAGGACTACGAACCCTCCTTAATTTAATAAACAAGGGCCACGGGGAATGATTGTAATAAAAAATCACTGAGCATATTATTATAATCATCATGCATGCATCATGAATGAATGATATCATGCATGACAGCATCGTGATGTTTCATGCATCATCATGCTGCATGTATGTGATGCATCATCATGCATGAATGAGTCAATCAAAATCTCCTACTATACTATTACTAAAGACTAGGCTGTATGGACTTTGAACTCTTTGGCTTTCCCATAAGAGGAATAAATAAACTTAAAAAAAACGAAAAAAAGAAAAAAAAAGTAATAGTCTATGGTGCATTATAAATCGTGCCTAGGGACACGATATCGAAACGAAAAGTATCGATACCTTCTTAGTATCGGAATCGAAACAAAAGTATCAAATTAGTATAAGTATCGAAACAAAAGTATCGATATGAGTAAGTATCGAATACTCATTAAGATCTTATAGAAAGGCCTGCTGAAAGTGCTGGATCTCCTTACATACAGTTACAAGGGCACTTACTTTTAGTTTTATGATAATGTTTTTTAATTTTAAACTAGAGAACTAGAGGAAACAACACTAAATTACTAACTAAACTACAGCTGTTAGCTGTTTGTGTGTTGGAACTGTCAACTCTCAGCGCTGTTGTGATTGTTTGAAATACCATTTTATATGACTACTGGCGCCGCCTGTCATTGCACAAATAAGTTGGTAGTCTGATTGGTCGCGTTCAGAACACGGCGTTCAGCGTTCTGTCTGTCTCTGACTGTGTTCCGTTTTAAGGTTAATCGCTTGCTGAAATGATACGATACTTGATGCAAAGTACTCATTAGAGTACAGAGGATCGATTTAAAGTATCGTAATTTTAAATACTAGTATCGAATGTAAAATATCGATATGAGTAAAGTATCGGATTCGATATCGTGTCCCTAATCGTGCCTAATTTCATTCAACTTCATTTTGTAGTTAAGTTATATGCTCGACGAAATTACTAACTAATGATTCTAAACAATATTAGACTCTTATACTACAACATATTGTCAGTGTAATACAATTGCTGTGAAGGTATTTCCTCCGGAGAGGAGAAGACAACATAACCTAATTAAAATGGCTCTCGCAAACCTAAACACAGTAGACAATTTCGCTGATTTTATAAGGTAAGAAAAGATAAAACTTACAAAAATTATCACTCTTATATATTTAATCTAAAATACGCTAACATGTGTCATCACATCAATAGGAGTACTAATACCATCATCAATAGTTGTGTAACTATAATGAACTGGATCACTCACTCTGACCCAACAATCAGTTTGTTAAGATACAAGAAGGTCAAAGATAACAATCATAAAAACCTTTCCTACCAATGCTGTGAAAAATTTGTAGCGATAATAGTTACCATAATATTATTGTGTTTCTGTTTAAACCTAGGCCTATTTGTAAGTTTTTGAAATAAACTATTTGCTACTGTTACTATTGTGTCAATCAAAGCACTAAGTAGAAACACACCAATATCTTAGCAGCAAACCCCAAAATAAATGTAAAATATCAAACTTAAATAATGTTTCAGCTCACCAAACCTAGCTGTTCTTCATTTTTCTGCAGACTGGGCAGATCAGTGTGGTCAAGTGACGGAAGTGCTTAAAGAGTTGCAGAAACTACCAGAAATACAAGCCACTGGCACTAAATTTGCAGTGTGCAATGCTGAAAACCTCTCAGAAATCTCACTTAAGTACAAGGTAAAGAAACCAGTAAAAGTAATTCATGTGAATCATTTTATTTCAAGGCAATATAAGTTTCTTGATTAATTTTATTCAATTAATGTTTTGTAAAATTATAATTTGAACACAAGTAATCAAATAAGAGAAGTTCAAACACAGTTAAGTCTATATTATAATATATATAAATACAGGAGAGAAATATTAGGACATTTTATATGAATCAAAATAGTAGATTAAAATATAAATTTAATATTTTGCAGGTTGATTCTGTGCCTACAGTCATACTCTACAAGAATGGTGAACAAGTAGATAGAGTAGATGGTGCAGATGCTTCCCAAATAACATCTAAAGTAAAAGCGCTGAGTCTTGGTAAAGCTGTTCCTATGAATGCAGCAGCCACAAAACAATCATTAGAGGAGAGATTAAAGGCTCTTATCAACAGACACAAAGTAATGTGTTTCATAAAGGGTACAAGGGATGCTCCTAGATGTGGCTTCACCAGAACTCTCATACAAATTCTTAATGGACTTGGGTATGTTTTTAAATAAAATATTATTAATACATTAATCATTACATACCCTTCTTTCTTTCAGAAGTAAACTAAAAAAGTACAAATCTGTTGACAATTATATAAGTAATAATTAGGCTATTTAATTATTAATATTGTTTTAGGGTTCAATATGATACATTTGATATTTTAACTGATGAAGAGGTACGCCAAGGACTGAAAGAGTACTCTGACTGGCCAACATACCCTCAACTTTATGTAAAAGGAGAACTAATTGGAGGACTAGACATCATCAAGGAACTCCAAGCCAGTGGAGAGCTGGAATCTACTCTTAATGCTTAAATAGTGATTGGTTGTTTTATTAATTTAATTTATTATAATAAAGCCTTTTTATTTTATTACTACTTTTACTTTTGTTGTTTCAGTAAAATAAAATTTAAAAGTCTAATCCGGAAGAAATTTGGAAAAGAATGATTAATAGGTCAGAGTTCCATAAAAATATTTAATTATTTATTTACATAAAGGATATCCTCTATGTATGTAATTTGTGCAAATCATTATATATATATCTCCAAAACCAGGAAAAACGAGTTTTTAACTAGAACTTACCAACGAAACGAACACGCCTTATAATTATTCGTTTCTGGCAACACCTTCAAATAAAACCATCAATTAATGGAACGGCTAAAAGAACATGGATCCAGGCCAGAAAAAAAAACAGTCAATATAAAGCAAACTTTTGATTGGCTTACTGAATCAAGCTTAATTTTGATTGGTCCAGTGATACGCGTGCCGTGTTTGCCAAACAGAACGAGACGCAGTTATGCGTTAGAATGATCACCACGCTCACTCTAGCGCATATGTGCATCTCGCTCTGTTTGGCAAACACGTCATGCGTGTGTAGCCGGCATGAGATTTTGAGGCAAGAAATAAAACTCAAGTTTCAATTTAGAGCGAGACGGAGGAAACGCTCGCTCGCTGCAAAATAGGTACTGCTGTTCTCATAGATATAGTATAGTAGTATAGTAGTTAGCTGTTCTGCTCCTTCTTCTTTTTCTGACGTTTTGTCTAGCGCGAAAACTGTCAGAAACAAACGTATCGTAGAAGAAAGGTGTCAGTTTTGTTATTGTATGTAAATCCTTCAATTCAATTGTAAATTATATATATCTTGTACGAAAAGCTTTGTAATAAAGTCGTTTTTCACAATAAATCTATAACCAAAATGGAAAAAGTGTCTCCGTTCAATCCCAGTAAGTATTTATCTTATATAACTGCGCTTGTTTCGTTTGGTAGTCGTGTCACCTCATTATTAGACTTCAAGATCACTTTAAAACTCACATTGGCTATTTTACAGAAATTTTAAGCAAGAAGAGAACCGCTGGCGATGGCATGGAATCTCAGACACAAAGCCCTGAAATAACACAAAAAAGTAAAAACCCCAGTATTAGTTCCACAACTAGCCTACTTCCTGGCCGCCTAGTACAAATATTTCCGACTAGCATCGTAAGAGCGGAAAAGAAACATCCTCACATTCATACTAAAGTCCCTAAGTTCGTACCGTACGAGCCATACACAGCTGCAGTAAAACCGATGACGCCCCAAACTGAGGCCAAAGCCAAGAAATCAAAAAACAACATGGATATAAACACACTCATATCTCAGATGTCACAAATGGACACCAAGTTAAATGAATACAAGCCCCGGGCTAAACTTACATCAACTAGTGATAAAACTACTTCAGATTCTGAGAAATCAAATGCAGAAAATGCTGAGCTACAAAAGAAAATTAATAAATTGAGGAAAGAAAATGAATTATTAAATGAACAGTTAAAGCAACAAGTTCAGGTAAAATATTCTGTCTCAGCAATAATACATATAATAGCTTCAAATCAAATATTAACAGTTATCTTTATCTATATATTTTGATAATCTTATGAAAAGGGACCTTGTTGGTTTTAGTTACTGTAATATTTAAATACTTTTGGTTAGCTTGATGTATGTAATGTAGATTCTGGAAATATCAATAAGTCCATATCAATTATAAGGTACATTCACTCAATAAGTCCATAATATCAACAATAAGGTACCTTAACTCTGGGAACGTCCCATATTTATTTATATTATAATTGACTTTATGATACATTTATTATTTTTATTTACAGGTCAACAAAGAATTGAAAACAATGTTGGTAGCTTCAATGGGAGAAGATCTTGAAGTTCAAGTGCAATCATTGAATGATGACAAGAAGCATTTAGCTAATGCTTTACTCAGCTCCGCACAACATCTCTCCACACATCAGGTTTGTTTTATACACTTAAATTTTTTTGTTGTTACATTAGATATTGTTCTAGTAAGTAGTTAATTTTCATATGACATAGCAATAATTTTTTTTGCAAGTTGGTTTTATTTAATTCATGAGTAGAAATTTATCCTACAAAGAGAAGATAGTTTATTGTACAAATGAAATTTCATATAGTCCTAAAAAACATGTTAACACACTAATATTATAAAGGCGAAAGTTTGTGAATGTGTATTTTGTTACTTCTTCATCTCTAAACGGCTGGAGCGATTTTAGTAAAATTTGGTATGGATTTAGCTGACACCCTGGATTAATCCATAGGCCACTTAGTACTGCGGGAAAATACCCCATTCCCACGAAAAAACCTGTTAATGCGGGCGGGGCAGAAAGCTAGTGTAAAATAAATATGCAGCTTTGAGTAAAAAGTAATGTATGTGGCTAGTTAGTTATCATATCACCAAATCCTTATCAGCACGGAAGAGGAATGTTTTTCTATTTATAATATGAATTAAATATACCAACCAAGATAAATTTCCTTGATACTTGTATCACTACATAGTATAAAATAAAGTCGCTTTCTCCGTCCCTATGTCCCTATGTCCCTATGTCCCTATGTCCCTTTGTACGCTTAAATCTTTAAAACTACGCAACGGATTTTGATGCGGTTTTTTTTAATAGATAGAGTGATTCAAGAGGAAGGTTTATATGTATAATACATGCATAATATACTGAAGGATAACCCACAATAACCATTTTCCCGTGCGGAGCCGGGGCGGGTCGCTAGTAATTTATAAATGTTTATACTGTTTTATTTTCAGGAACAAACTGAATGGTTGGCTGGGCAATGTGAAGTATGGAGGAGTAAATTTCTTGCAAGCAGGTACATAATTGAATTACTTTTTTCATGAATATTTTTTTAATACATACTTGCATAGTGCTACATTAGCTATGTGTCAAATAATTATATTATCTTAATCATGGTACATTAGGCACATTGCACGTAGAGGCACATTGCACGTACAACCGACGGCCGTTGGGGCAGAAAGGTTCTTGAATGGCGACCGCGCGCCGGAAGACGTAGTGTGGGCAGGCCCCCCACGAGGTGGACCGACGATCTGGTGAGGGTCGCGGAAAGCCGCTGGATGCGGGCAGCGCAGGACCGATCATTGTGGAGATCCTTGGGGGAGGCCTTTGTCCAGCAGTGGACGTCTTTCGGCTGAGATGATGAATCATGGTCTGTGGGTTAATAATGACAGAAATATGTTTGGAATTTTAAACAGACTTAGTTTATGTACTGCTTGTTTATAAACATGTTGCTGTGTAAATCGAAATGCCAATACCTATTACTCATTTCATCATTGGTTGTTTTGTTGGATTAATTTATATTAGACAATTCTTCGATTTTTGATCTTTTATATTAGTTCAAAATTCAGTAAAAATCTAGTGCCTTATGTAGGTTTATAATCATACTAATATTATAAAGAGGAAAGATTTGTATTTGTTGTGTGTCTATGTTTGTAATGAATAAACTCAAAAGCTCCTGAACCGATTTCAAAAATTCTTTCACCATTATAAAGCTACATTCACCACGAATAACATAGGCTACCTTATACCGCGGGAAAATGCCTTATTCCCACGGAAAAAACTGTTAACGCGGGCGGAGCCGCGGCGGAAAGCAAGTTATAATTATATATCTTAGCTAGTTATATCCACGTTGGAAATGTGATTGATAACTGTGTCTACAATGTCACTTCTTTTTATTATTACAGATTAGTAAAAACATTTTTTTCACTTAAAATTTCAGCTTGATGGTTGAAGAACTAGCGCATTGCAAGAGACTGCTTACTGAAAAAACTGACAATCTACAGCAAGCAATACGACAGTTATTAGACGAAAGGTGCCGAGCTAGAGATATGCTGCTATGCACTTACAAAAACTTGTACAGCTTACACGAGAAATGGCTGGAGAATATGGTACTATCTGAATACAGCGGCAGCAACATGTATAACAGGCCGATAGGAAATCTCAACTTCAATGCGACTATGCCCCATTCAACAAATATATTAGATTTGTCGTCTGTAAATTTAAAACTATCTGAAAATATCAGCAGCTCTGTGGAGAAGCAAGATATAAGCCACTTGAACTCCTTGGCTGTTACTACAGAGGGCGAAGTGAATGCTGAAAATGTAAGTAGCTCAATAAATAGTATTATAGACTAGGAAACAAACTCTGAATTGTGATTGTCAGAGGCAAATCATGTAACAAGTTGCTCATAGTGCTTTTCGGGGGTTTTGTACATCGCTGAATCCGAAAATCGCTAGTAGCAATTCGAAAAATTACTCCTTGTACTTACTTTAAATCAAATATCGCGGCCAAAAAAACATGCCATGTGGGGTATCAAATGAAAGGGAATCATGAGTATATTACAAATATATAACTTTGCTAGTTGTTTGTTGGTTTAGTTTCCCTACCTTTTAATAACTCGACACTGGCACAAAGTTAACTAGTGCCATAAGCAGAAAAAAAAAACATTTTGCTATATCCGCCCTTTCTGGTCAGTTATTTTAAAATTAATTTTTCGAAAGTAGTGTTTCGAGCCTACTTTTGCATAGCTGTAGATCCAAAACTTATTGATCAATATTTCTACATTATTTTTTTATCATCAGTAATATCCTCAAATATGCGCCTAAAATAAATTTTGCCAAAAAGATTCATAAACAAGCAACTTAACGCATGCAAATACTGTAAAAATTTTCTTCTCTCCTTTTTTCAAGGTGAGCAGTAAATTACACTACTACCACAGACTACTACATACAAATTAATTACATAAAATTCAATTTAAAAGTTACAAATCAGTCTTTTTTTAAATTGACCTATTATGCTTGAGTCGAGAAAGTACGACGGATCAAGCTTCACCGGACGAGCGGAAGACTACCCCAAAAAAAAGTCATACAAATGAGTCATTACTTTTTTTCCACAGATAATGGCAATGCCTCTAGAAGTGAAGAGAGGCAACGAAGAGCCAGTGAACGCGCTGGTGCACCACGCTTATTCCAGCAGCGGGAACACCCCGCGGCCCGTCGCCTCCTGCACACATTGCAATGGAAAAGTACAGTTACTATAAAGGGGTAAAGGTGAAATTTGCATGATAGGGATGTTGACTGGCTATTCAAATAAGCTTCTTTTTATGAATGTCAAAATATTTTTTTATGAAAATTTACTGGCACCAGAGAGATAGCCGCATCTCTCTGACTGGCACACAGTTAATGCCATAAAAGAAAAAAAAGAGTACTAACTTACAACGTCACAGCTTAGTTTTAATCGTTTTCGTACTATTTTTACTTTGTTTGCAATAATAAATAATAAAAATGGTAAAAATCTCCCCTAAATAAGTTAGAGTGTTATTTAAGATGTTTTATTTCCTGAACAGTGTAAGAAACGTATTTTGAATACCAGTAACATCAAATCACATTATTCATAGTGAAATTCTTACCGTTTTGCTCTTACAACAAGATATCATGTATTAGAGAAATGAATTTTGCTAAAATAATATAATTATTATTATTTAAAAATAAAATGTTGCAATATTTCTTATTTTAGCAAGCTTCAGTTACTCGAGTACTATCACTATGTTCTTTTCGACCTGTTGACTCCTGATTCACAAATAAAATTCTAAACTGTCTTTCAAAAGCTGGACTGGATTTTCTTTATACTAATAATTACTAAATAAGTTTAGCCAAATGAGTGACTGATATAGAAATGATATACGGTTGTGTTAGAAGTATTGAAATGTATGAAAGCAGTGACAGTATTCCAGTTTAAAACTAAAAAAAAAACTTCTTGCTTATTTGGTGTAGTAACATATGAAATGCAAGAATTTTTATATTTTTATCATTAGATAAATTTATCGCAAGTAAGTACCTGTTTAACTGCATGCTATGGTGTACTCCTATAATGGTGCTCTATTTATATTCATTCCAAAAAATATAGTTTTAATGTTTTCCGTGTTAATTTGTAAATAAGTCTATAGGTGTAATTAATTAAAATCAATTAATGGCAATAAATTGGATTTATTATAAAAAGTTGTTTAAATTTTAAAAATACATAATTTATTTTTTGGTTGTACTAAATGATTAGTTATTATAATTGTAGTAATCTTAACT
Organism: Teleiodes luculella; assembly: GCA_948473455.1. Classification (NCBI taxonomy): domain Eukaryota; kingdom Metazoa; phylum Arthropoda; class Insecta; order Lepidoptera; family Gelechiidae; genus Teleiodes; species Teleiodes luculella. Next base: position 4,865,987 of record OX419592.1, on the reverse strand, counting down.
AAAACTAAATCCCTTTAAATTCACTACATCAGTATCACATTTTATTTTCTTATTTCTATTCATCATTTTTATGACATTCATAATATCAACGAAGAGAGACTGTGCGTTTTAAACTAGTGTAAAAAAATTGATAGGATATAAATAAAATTTACTGCACTTTAGTAACAATGAAATCAGCATCTTAGAGTAAGCAGATGTTCTATGGGCGGTGAAATCAATAACATTTTTCTGTTTGGATTTGTTCCTCGAGTCATGTTTGCAACTTATCACTGCACATTTCATAATGTTCTCCTATTAAATTACTTATTTTCACCGGGAAAAACAATCAGTTCCGATAACCATTTCCTACTAAACGAACGCGCTGAAGATATTCGGACTGTGCATACCCGTGATTACGGTGCATACTTGATAAGACGAGCTCTAAGCCTAACACATTTCTTTTTTTTTTTATACTCTATGATCAGTACCTTAGTGAAGATACGAGTAGACATGGCGTGGTCGCTTACAATAGGCCTCATAAGAAGAACCAAAGTCACACCACACAATGAGCAATGGAGAAGGCGTAGCAAGCAAAGTTATACAGAAAAAACCATACAATTGTTACATATTTATGACAGAACTGTTCTAACGTTAGCTATGTTGATCTGTAACGTTCTCAGAGTGAAGGGACCTCATTGTGATTATTAAAAAGAAGAAGAATATTTGTATTGTATTATTATCGACCTACCGAAAAAAGTCTTTCTTGCTATGTTGTCGATATGGACTTATGTTTCCATAATCTACATACATCTAGCTAACCAAAATTATTTGAAAATTACAACAATACTAAAACCGACAAGGTCCCTTGTCATGTAAAACATTTCATATTTATAAGATTTACCACCTGTACTTATTTATCTATCAGTTTATGCATATCTATTATTATCTATCTTACGTTTTAAATGAAAAAAATGTGATTACCAAAATTATTTTCTGCCTAAATACACACCCGTCTAAATAATGTCAAAAAAAAACGGGGCGACAATAACGGCAAAAACAACGTTGTTTTACAAACTTGTTTTTGCTGCTATACCACATTCAAAATATATGGAAAATAGTGATGTGTCATCGCAAATCAATTTGTAATCTCAATTGTCATCATTTGAAACGTAAAATATTTAAATTACTAGTGTTTAAACGTAAGTGACCGCAGTTCGCTGGTATCTAATGGCGAAGTCGAGCATTTCTCTCCCAGTGTAGTTGTAGGCGAGGTAGTCCCTCACAGGCACAAACTTAGCTCCGCCGAACCAGTCTACCATGGCGATCTGGGCTATCTTCAGTTTCGCCACAAACCAGTCGTGATCTGCAATAGAATAGGAACGAGTTTATGTATCAAATCATTACATATAAAAAAAGATAAAAACCGAGTCAGGGAGATGTAAGAAGTGATATTATTATTATAACAAATTTTTGTTTGTCTGTTTGTACGGGCTATCTGCAAAACTGCTGGACCGATTTAAATGAAATTTTGCATGGTGGTACCTTATATCTCCCTTCAAAATCTTAGATACTTTTTACCACGGGAAAAGTCACTAAAGTTACAAACATGTCAGAAGCTTCCGTAGCTCAAAGATTCTAACAGCAGGGATTGTGAGATAGGTCAAACTTTTTTGTTTGAATTGACCTATGCTTGTGTCGAAAAGGTACGACAAATCAAGCTTCACCGGACTGGGGTAGGTCAAACAGCGCAGAGCGCAGCGTCACGAATCTTTACAATGATCCTGCGTTTGCCGCATTCACCGGCTTTTACCAAGTGGAGTCCTATCAACGCGAGGCTGCTTTTCGTTTATTGAGGAATTAGTACAAGTAAGAAGACACCTCGAATATATCCTATGCGCCAACATGGCGGCAGCAGCAGGCGGGAGGCGGGCGGAGTGTACAGCGAGAAGAAAAACGAAAGGCAAACGCCGTAGAAGTTAAAGATCACGACCTCCAATTCATATTACTATGGTTTGTTACATACCGGACAAAAGGTCATTGACGCCTGCATACAATGCGCACATTTTTTTCAAACGATACGATAACACTAGGAAATTATCGCAAAATACGTAATTTGGCATAACGTAGTAGAAGGCGGGGTGAGCGTGTGACCATACCAGACATTTTGGCGTTACATTATTTTTAATAACTTTTAATAAAAGGAAGAGGTCAATGAACTTTTGTCCGGATTTATATGAAACAGAACATAGTGAGTGCGGTTCGCAGGTGTCGTTTCTATGTACGCTGGTACAATTAGTAGTTCAATGTTTTCGTTCGTCTGCACTGATAGGAAGATGAATTGTTAGCAAGGAAAAATATATCAATGTCACAATACTTGTCTCTATCAAATTATTGTTGTTATATGCAAATGTAAATAACAGGAATCCGTTATTATTGAATATTACACTATTAATAATTTGTAGTACGAATACCAATACAATCAGTTATTATTATGCTATTGTTGTAACAGTACAGTCATAATTACAGCAAGTTATGCGACGAACAAAGGCCTAAACATAATCCAAGTGTCAACAACACCTCTATTTACTACAAGTGGGATAATATGTCAAGAATGTCTATATTATAGCAGCGTGCGTCTTGTATTATAAACTAATGGAATTCATCATAATTGAATCATCAACGTCATCAAGGTATATAAAACTAGTGATTATTATTTTATCCTTGGTAATTTAATTGAGCATGGCTTGAGCCTTAATTTCAGGCCAACCAATAAAATACTACTATACAATTTAAAAATGTAAGTCTCAAGACATGGGAAACTGAATACAGCTCTTTTTGGTATACGGACTGTTAAATAACGTTTATATTCGTACCAAAACCTTTTCCTTCTGGCCTGACAAAAATGTATGTACACGAAAGTAAAAAAGTTTTGTATAAAAAGTACTGACTACTGAACTGAATTTTGATGAAACTTGGTGCAGAGATAGACAGACCTTGGGGAAAGATATAGATTTACTTTAGACGTTTTACTGCGGTAAAAATACCTCATTCCCCTGGGAAAAATTGTTAGCGCGGGCTGAACCGTGGGGCAGAAAGCAAGTCTACTATTGTATACCTAGGTAGGTACTACTAATGCAAAACCTCTCGGGTGATGATGACTTAGCCCCTGATACAACTATTGTTCTAGAAGTTTCCTGAAATCGCAATTTTTATTTACTTTTCACACAAATTGACTCGGCCAGCTGATAAATTTGTATGGAAAGTAAAAAAAAAATATATTGCTCTTTCAGAAAACTTGCAGAACAAAAGCTGTTGTGTGTTGAGAAGTTTTGCGTCAAGGGCGCTCAGTCGTCGTTGTAGATTTTTATAAAAGAAGTTATTCTGTGATAGAAGATTGAATAATATATAAATACCTGCAGGCCAAGTAGCCATAGCGGGATGACGCTCGAAGAGGGCGGCCTTAGCGAACGTGTGCTCCGGCGAACCTTCCTTGATCTGCAATTACAAACACGCATTTTATTTGAGCTACGCGCTAGTTGCTAAGGCTGCTTTTCCACCAGAGCTGTGCGAGGTAGCTAAGCGGTGTGCGAGGAAAAAATCCACCAATAGAATCACTTCATTTTCCTAGCCTAGTGATTCTATTGGTGGATTTTTTCCTCGCACAGCTCTGGTGGAAAAGCAGCCTAATCTACATAATACTACGTGTTTGATTAATTAATAATACATATTGTTAATTGTAATTGAAGTCATTATTGTGTTGTGCGTGTTTCAGGTACCTTATAAATACAAAATATACCACGCATTTACAACCTTCATGCGTATGTAATAAATTTCAATTAAGGTCACAGGGATTGCAGGCTGAATCACCTGATTGTCCGAAAATAAAATATGGTACAGAAATTACAGCGCTCAATAAAAAAATAATTGTACATGATTATATCATGTATATAATTAATTTGATTAAGTAACCTTGGAATTTTGTAGAATGGATGGATACAATGTGTAATGAAATGGTAACCTTACTAAACAAGTTCACGTACCTATTCAATGTAATTGACCTGCAAATACGTTAGTAAGTGGTGTTTCAACTTAACATTTTGTTTTTTTCCTTCATGCCAAATAATAGATACAGAAGCCAGCACATGTGGCTGGACATGTTGACCTTGAAAGCACCCGTATTTCGTAGCGTTAAATGTTAATTTCGTAGTGAAAATGCTCAACCGCATGTGCTGGCTTCTGTACGTTTAGGTATTCGACGTTCTTTCGGTAAAGGAAAATATCTTGAGGAAACCGCACTGCACACACGTGCGAAGTGTTTCAAAGATTGTGTGTAAAGTTGACCAACCCGCAGTTGGCCAGCGTGGTCGACTAAGAACTATTCACCCTAAGTGTAGCGCCACACCTGCGGAGCGTACAGCGCGGAACGTACGGCGCGGAAAGTTCGGCGCGAAATATTCCGTTGCTATGACAAACCAAACGCAGCGTGTTGTTCAGCACGCTAAGCGACCGAAAATTACGCGGCGGAAAAAGGACAGAAATCTGTCACAAATGGACGTTCAGTTACACGCGCCGAACTTTCGGTCGCGTAACGTTTCGCGTGATGTGTCGTCGCTTGCTATGCGAAATACATTTAACGCGTTTTTGCTGAAGTAATCGCCCGACGGAAGGTTCGGCGCCACGCGGAACGTAACGTCGGCTGATGTGTCATAGGACATACAAAAAGTATTACGAGCGTATTCAGCTGAACTTTCGGCGCTGTACGCTCCGCAGGTGTGGCGCTACACTAAGTTCGGGGTAGGCTCGAGCCCCTCGGATGGCCCTTACTAGGATATATACTATACCTATGGGTGTATATCCTATAAGCATAAGTGAATTAAAAAACATTGCATACCTACAAATTACAATACAATCAACCTTCTATGTTTTCCTTTATCGGCGTATCGCTACAGCGTTATGTATGACAAACAAAGCAGATTTAACCACGTAATCGAAATTGTGTTGCAAAATAATCCAACTATTAAAACAAACATACATAGTACTATTTCTACTTACGTCGGTGGCAAAACCAATAGAAGGTGGAAGAATATCATGATTTTACTATCGTTTTCATAGGGTAACTTTCGCCCGATTATCGGGAGATAGAACTTACCTACTTGCCTAACTATAATTATGATTATTCCGAACTAATAAGGTAATTTCCCTCGGATGATGCACGGAAATTATCTTAATAAGTAAGTATTGATGGCCTATTACAAGTTCAACTGCAATTATTTCATTCTCAATTAGGAATTAGGATCTTGTGGTTATACGCACTGATTATTATCTATCAATAAGTACAATACCATATACCATGCATATTAATTACTGGACGTTAACATAGGGCAGAGATTTCTCTTCTGCCTCTTCTTTCTTGTGCTGTGAATCACACCCAATAACTCTGACGATAGCAAAGTGTTACGAGTACTAAACATTCAGACAAATTCGAGAAAAGAGATGCAATCCAGCGGAGTGCAGTGATACAAACGAGTTGTAAGATTGTCTTTTTTTTACAACGATTTGAAACAAATACTACGTACCTTCTTCATTTTACCGGACAGCATGAGTCGAGTGCAGCGAGGGTCTTCAGGATCCCACTTCTGATTGTCGCAGTACCTGGTCTCTTCGAGGGATACTTGCACTGTGACGCGGCTGTTTTTCTGTCATGTATAAAGTACAAACGTAACGTTACATTTTTTAAATTCTTTAAGTTTAAAGATATAAAAACCAGTCAGAGAAAAACATGTTCACTGAGGAAATAAAAAAGAAGTCCAGATTCCTACATCTGAGCCGGGTGGATTTATAAAAAAGTCTTGTATCAAAGAAACTACGATAAAAAGAGTAACTAACTAACTGTACGGTAATCATAAATCAAAAGACATGCTAAAATTAAATAATTTATGGAACAAAAGTTATGGTTTGCAATTTTCAAAGGTCTCTGTCTAAGATCGATCGGTGCAGCGCTGCCGCATCTAGCGAACTTCTGCAATCTTCCCCAAATCCAATCTTTGGTTCATCTTAAATTGTCCGCCAGTCTATAAACAACTGTATAATAAAGTCTTTGATATTTTTCATGGTTTCTGGACAAAATGTGGGTGTTTACCGTCAAATCGCGAGCGGTGAAGTCGGCGGGCGCCATGTAGAAGTAGGGTATCCCAGTGGAGTTGGCAAGCGAGCCGTCGACCACAGACTTCACGTTTGAGAAGGGGAACCCTTGTATCGCCGGCAAAGCTGAGATCGTAGCCACTGAAGCCCAATCTGAAAACATTGCGTAAATTTACTACCTACTTACGCTTTTGCATGAGATCCGTGATATTAAGAAAGCGTCGCCCCCGCAGAATAATCCCGTAATACGAAAATCAAAATTTTACAGGAGAGGCAAAAAACTGTAAATCTTTAATAACTTCGTTAATACTTAATCCACAAAGATCATTTATACATCAAATCAAAGCTGATTTTTTTTGCCTTAAATGTACTTAGTCTTTATTTAATCGTTCTTGTCGTATTCTGAGTTATTTCAGAAAACAAATAATACCGGAAATAAAAGCTAAAATCTGTTATAGTAAAGGCTTTTACGATATTATTCGTGATGCTTTCGAATCCGTAACACTTCAATACGATGTTTTTCTAGGTAAATTTTTAATCAACTGCGTGAGCGCATTAATTCCTTACTGTGTTTTTCGTGTCTAATCGATATTTTTTTGACTCGGTATTGCAATATAACGGGGTTTTTCTTAGGATATTTGTTTAAATATTGTTACGTATTAAACAATACTGGATAAAAAAAGCTTATAGTTTTACTTGTTATATTATGGAAATGTTTAAAAAATAATACATAAGTAAGTAGGTATTCAAATCACTTTAAAAATAATGAGTCGTAAAATTAGTGATAGTGGCGAGGAATTGCCGAAGATTTGTACAAGGTTTGTAGACTCATCGGAGATTGGTAAAAACTAGGTAAACTGGCTATAATTGAGGCAGTTTCAAGTTGTCGTTATACTGAAGAAATTGGTACTATGATTAGGTGTTTGCCATACACACCACCTATTACCAACAAATTAAGTCTACAAGTTATTATAAATAACATGTGTTTGTTGTCTAGGGACTTCAAATGGATAACTAACAAATAAAATAATTATTTGAGTAGGTAATACATTGACTTTTTTATTTCAAAATATCTTAAAGATTTTAGATTAGGCAACCATCAGCGTAGGTTTTTATCAAGTTACCTGTAAGTAAGTAGTTTTATGGGTTTATGATTAATACTCCTCTCAACAGTCAGTTCTAGTGTACGTCTCAATATCTATTTACCTGTCACGATGATGACAATGATGTAGTGTTTAATCAAAGTTAGTAAGTAGATATTATTGTTACTATTGTATGTATGTACGTTTATTAAAGTTTAGTTCATTTTATAACCAAATCACAGAGACAAGAAAACAAAATCGACATAACAGTTTTTTTACTAATTATTTACTAGTATTTTTTGTAAAAAAAGTTTGTAATTTCTCGTTTTTTATGATAATTTTAGCTAGTAATTCCTAAACAAGATAATCATATTATTTTGTATATACGGCTCTTTAAATCATTTTAAATTGGTATGTTTTACGATACTGCCCGACGTTTTTGTGTTTTAAGTATAAAGTGTAAGGGTCACAATATTTTACTTCAAATGTATAAATGGTCCTGAATGCTTTTGGAAAAAAAGTTAATTGAAAGTATAAATTCACGTGATATGACTGGACTTATCAACGTGACCATACATATTATCGTAATTAAGCGATGAAATCAAATAAGTTTGAGGTATATTACTCTAAATTAATAAAATATAAAGTGGGAATAAAATGGACATTCTCTGGTTTATTCTAAAATCGACCCTTTAAAAGCAAAGGATCACTAATCAACAAAATAGTTAACTTTTGTTTCCAAACAGAACAAGCAATTTTGTGTCTACTAGTTCACGTAAGTACTATTTTCTCATAACAAAAATTATTGTGCAAGTATTTTTACTGTTTTAGGGGTAGATAGCCCTCTTTTCTCCATGTCTGCCCTTGAATCTGCCTTGTATGTTTGACGTAAAGCATATTTTGACAATATTTAAGTTTCAATTTGATAATATTAGTAATATCTTTTCCACGAATAAGCGCGTATTAACGCTTTGCCGATTGTATTTCTTAAATATTTTTAACGTAAACATACAATACTGAGTTTTTCGTCTAAACAGTTTCTATTGCAAAGTAATAGAATAAACCGGTATATGACATTATCTCAGCGATTTACATCAGAAAAGCTATGAAAAAAATTTACAAGGTGTAAGACGACCTCCAGATGCCGAATTTGAAATAAAAGCAAAAACCCCGTATTAGCACCTTACGGGATTGTTCTGCGGGGGCGACGAAAGACTCATAAAACTTTATTTCCTCAGAGATGTTTTGAAGGCTTCTTTTAGCATATAAATGATATAAAAAGCTATAATTTAATTTTATGTTTATATTGACAATGCCATTGGGCAAGTGCTCTACCTTTGGACACTGACCAGTTTTTTTTACAAAATTGGTTCTGACATAAAAAAAACGAGAGTTAGCATTTAATGATTTATCAGCTAAGATACTTAATAAATAACCTTAGAATAATCAACAGTCTTTGTTTAAATACCTAAAGGAATGATACAGATATTTAAGGTTTTTTAATAACTTTAATATTGTCTACAGGTACAACATGTGATTGTACCTTTGGACGGCATGAATGTACCTATGGACTGCTATGTACCTATGGACACAGTACTCTTACACACCCTATAATCACGAGATTATAACATATATTGTGGATTAACAACATTTAGCAACTACAAATAGGAACATCAAACTTAAGAACATGAAAACAAAAACCTTAAACAAGAATTATGGTACTTTCTCTTAAGACAAATAAAAACATTAAAAAAAACTATAAAGAAAACAAATCACACTTTTCATAAAATACTTCTGATATCTAGAAGTAAATAACATGACTTTTTCTAGATTGTCAAAAAAGTTAGTAACATTGGTTTTATTAAAACTGGTCGCTCTTTCTTAGCTAGTGGCCTCAGGTTTGCGGAGAGAAAGTTCTGGATAACGCTGTCGAAAGCATCTGATCCATCCAATCCCAGCCATTTTGTGTTTATGCCAGCTTTCAGGTATATTTTTTTTCTGTCTAGCAATTGCAAATTGATAAACAAGCTCCTGTGCCTATTTTTGTTCCAATCCCATGTGTAAATATGCTGCTTTTTTTAAATATTCATATAGGGAAACTTCTTCGACCTCGTCAAAAACTCTTTTAACATCATTTTTTAATAGCTCTATTGACTTTTCCCCAAGATCATTATTTTTGTTCAATTGAACATATTTACGTACTGAACTTCCTCCTTTGACTTCATTGACGGCCTCGGTAAGGGTTTCTGTACATATTTTTTCCCTTTTTTTTCCTGTTTTACTACGCGGCACTGAAACATTGAAAAATACAAGTCATTGTCCATAGGTACAATTAGCAAAATGTACCTATGGACAGTCCACAGGTACACTTGTAGTACTGTCCACAGGTAGAAATCTAACATAAAAAAATTAAATGATCAGTGGTGTCTAAATTCATTGCACAAGACAAATGAAATCTGTTACAAAACAACAATGTTACTGTATTATTAGTATAGCAATTGCTAGCAAACCTAATCTATAGACGATTTTGAAGAAAATTAAAACGTAATTTGAGCGAAAAACTTACTTTTTTCGATGAAAACATTAAACAGTTGACTTCTCAAAAAACCTCAACCGAAAACAATGTGATAGTCAATGAATGTTTCCATATTATTATACAAAATATTATATGGACACATTCAAATTAAGACGTAACGGTCTGTCTTTTTTTAAATATTCATAGTGTCCATAGGTAAAGCCGTCCATTAGGTACAGCACTTGCCCCTGTACATAGGAAGAAAATTATATTATTATTATTTATTACACTTGATTAAATACTAATAAAATACCTTATTGACCATTAAAAGCTATTATCGCGTTTCGTAAAATCCTACATACTTTCCATTTCAGCATGCATTCTACAATACAAATTACAATTTCATCGACGAGTCAATAGGCGGCCTTACTGCCTGCAATCTCTTCCAGGCAGGTTGGATTTCACGGTGTATACTTCATCATTATTTGTGACGTTCTATACGAATGGGGACCTTGCTGTTGGTTTTTATATCTATATTATTTAAGGAAACGGAACGGAACTCATAAAACTGAACAACTTTTCCTAAAGAACATAGGTGGAAATTTCAAAATTAAAATTCAACTTTTTGTATAAACTCCATCTTGACCGGTGGCCACTTTTCAATCTACTTATGTTCATAAGAGAAAGTTGTTCAGTTTAATTAGTAGGTAGGTGTACAGCGTAAATTCCGTGAAAATGGTCGAATCTCTTACCAGAATTATGCAGGACATAGCGGGCCATGGCGACTAGTTTGGTGTGGTCTGGAGGGTCCAAAGCCGCGCTATTGGCCGTCCAGTTCTGATTGAAGTTGGCCCGTTGGTGGTAGTCGTCTTCTGGAGGCCGCAACTTGCATTCCGCGTACAAGTTGAATAGGCACACCGCTATTACTATATGCAGCCTCATTTTCGATAAGTTCTAAAAATGTTTTACCTTATTAATAATAAAAACTTTTTAAATTCCAATTCAAATATTCTTCATTTCATTGCATATAAAACACAAAATGCGTTGAAAAGGGCAATTGGCGCGGCCTTATTGTTTTAAACGATTTCTTCCAGCCTTCCTTCCAGGCAACCTTTATTAGATATTGAGATTAAGTTTAATAATTGTTGTATTATTGCTTAATAAAAGTTAATTGTGGTGACTTATATTTAATTAAAACTTAACGCACCGAAATTAGTTTAACTAACGTTCGATTAAATTAAATACACTACTTTTCGAGTTCTGATTTAAATTATTTACTAGTAGGTACTGTGATACACGAACTTTGAATAGTAAAAATATTATTTAACAAGTTTACAAAAACTTTTCAAGTCGCTTTATATCGTTATTTATAACAAGCTTAAATTTTTTTATCATAATAGAAAGATAAAAATCTCAGTGAATAACATAACAGAATTAGTGCACATACCAAAACACTGCCAAAAAGTGCGAAGTCACAAATTAACGTATCCCACTGTATTTTTAACTAGGGGAAGTGCGCAAAATACAACACGCTCGTCACCAAAACCGTGCAAAGTCACGTTTACGAATGTCAGTTGTCACAGAATGTCACTTAGAAGAAATGTCATATTGCCAAATAGTTATGTGACACTCACAATATTCCAAATATTCGAAATGGCAAGAACTATCCGTAACTTGCAGTTTTACACAACATAAATCATAAAGGATATTGCAGCGAATCATCAATCATGCAATGAAATAGGTAGGTAAAAATAATTGTTGGCATTGAACTGAAGCATTTTATCTAGACGCAGTATTTAATTTCAAATATAATTATATCGATGACGTACGTAACAAATGGAACGAAAGAAGGCGCATGTGTTCACATCACTATTCGATTTAATAAACGCAGCGCGGGAATTTTAAATGCACTCAGCTTCAGAAGTTAATGGTACCACTCTCGGATAATGCACTTTTAAATTGCAGTACCTACCTAACTTTTAAAGCACACGAGATATTATAATTATTTCGCAATTTTAAGGATAAGAAAGAGAATCCAATTTTATAAGGAATGGCTAAATAAACCTTTATTTTGTTTTACATTAGTTGAATATTTTCATTTGTTAAAAAAATAAAAAATGTAAAAGGACCGACATAATTTTGTAATATAATAAAAAAGGCATTTACGTAGTACCACAGTCACAGTGCTCGGATTATCTTTAAAAAAAACGGTTCTGTATCTTTTAGAAAGTTGATGTTTGTTAAAGTCACAGGTTAAAGTTAATTTTTAAACCTTTCTACTGTAATTTCGAAAGAGTACTACTAAGATTGAGGATACGAATTGGAAATGTGTAAAATTTTATTACGTATAATTAATTTAAGGGTTTGTTTTGATCAAGTCAATATTGTTCTATTTTTTACCTGTACAACTTCAACTAGCCGCCGCGGTCGCGATGTCCGTCCGAGCTGCGAAAGCTGTGTGGTCGCTATGCCGCAAACCCTCGGGTGTAACGTTAATCCAAACAATGCGATAATATGCTCACGTATGCGATAATATCACGATTGATGCCAGCGCAGAATGTTTACAATAATGATAACTCTGTCACGTATTGTTTGATAATTGGTAATTTTAATATAAACATGCGAAGTATGAGCTGCATATGTAGAAAAATAAAATAATTAAAGTATGTTAGTTATTTATACAAATAGAATGCGTTTCCCGAGTTGCATTTTGCGTTACCACATAAATGTTTCTTTAAAAAAATAAATTGCTACTTTTAGCAATGAAACTAGAAAGTATGTACCTACCTATTAAGTAAACAAATGTGTAAGTACATTTTTATGCTATTATTTTTTTTTTTCGTATTTTGTGAGCATTAACTATATTATGTATCAATTTTAAAAAAGAAGCTACAAAAAAGTTATATAAAATATGGGGAAACCTCCAAGCTTATTGTAGGAGCAATACCTCTTATAGTTTTCATTTTTTGTGTTATCTTATACTTGACGGTACGGCTTGATTTATTTAAAATCGACATACTTGCGTTATCTTTACGTGCCTTTACGAAGATTCACAATTATGTAACTATTAATCATCAAACCACAAAATGTTATTGTGACCTGAAGACCTTTCGAAGTGAGTGTCACTTTGCTTCAGAGTATTAATAAAAATATTGTATGTTTACTTACTTCTTTATTTTGGGTTTAGCTTTTTTTAACCCTGGGCGTTCAGGAATTCAGTACACACCAAGCGAGCTAACCGGGCGAAGCGGGCCGCGCGCGGCTTGCGCCATACAGCTCGCTTGGTGTGTGCGCGATAAATCTGCAATCCGTCCGGTTTTTTCAGAACGTGTGCGGCCGGGTTAAAAGGAATAGTCTTTTAGTCGCAGTCGAAGAGCCGGTCTTGATTTGAGCAAAGCTTATCAACTTCTGAAATTACGTCATTAAGTGTTCTAAGAGAGCCTATAAACCAGATTTTCTACAAGTGTAGTCAACAGCACATAATAGGTAATAGTAAAACGAAATCTGCTCTTATTTTATACGCAGTAAAGGCGCTATCATGCATAAAGCCGCATAAAAATATTACGCTTGATTTGCTGTTGGCTGTCTTAGCACAAGTCGATCTACCGATAAACTTAGAAAATTAAAATGACACTTATCTGACAAATCTAAATAAGAAAGACGTCTCAATCATATAAAACAGAATATTTGTTTATCAATCTTATAATTAGAATACACGTAGTCTTAATTTCTTAACATTTGACGGTTACAATGAAAGTAATGATGATAAAATGTAGATGTGTTAGCGCTGTTGCGTGCTCTTGGCGATTTGTTCTTTGAGCATCAAGATGGAGGCGCGCTGCTCGGGCGGCAGCAGGGCGATCTGTTCGTCCGATAACTGCAGTACTTGCATTATCAAAGCCGCCTGCAACAAACAACTTCCGTAAGACATTTTGTTAAACACACAAACGTAAGATTCATCATCATGATATCATTCGTCGCCCGCCCTCGTGTTTTATTAACGGCCATGTTTTGCGAATTGCGCGTACTTACAGGATGTACCAAATGTACTGATATGTGACCTTTGCGCGACTAATAGAATATACTTTATTGCACAATAGAAATAATAGAATCAGTAAATTCACAAAAAAAAAAAGAACGAAAGTGTACATGTAGGCGGCCTTATTGCTAAGTAGCAATTTCTACCAGGCAACCTTAAACATAATGTCCAAAATACAAAATGTCCAACGAAGAATTTTGTCCAACACGAATTTTGTCCAACTCAGAAATGTACCTACGTGCAATTCTAATGAATGAATGAAATATTCTTTATCACACAAATACAGGTACATAATAAACAGAGAAACAAATGTCATGTGTGTGTGTGTGTTTTTATGTAATTTCTGTAAATTTTGTATATCGTGTTCTATGCTGATTGTATTGTATGAACCTGTGGTATGAACCAATAATATGAACCAATCATAATATGTTTCTGTGATCAGGATGGTCGTGTGAGATATCCCCACATATGTATGTATCATCTTACGTTATTTAGCCAGTAATGAATAAAATGTTACCTTCTCCTGGTCGGAAGCCCCGGACGGTATGCCCTGGATGTTCCTAGCCTGCGCCGCGCTCGGCATACCGGGCGGCATTTGGGCTGCAAATCATACAAACTAACTTTACAAACTTATCAACTGAATCAGTTCAGTCAGGCTAAATCACCTGATTATCTGAAAATATACTTCGAAACACAGCCCACGAATGGAATTCCTTTTTAAAAATGAAGGTTGGATATTTGGGACACGTTTTGAGGAATGACAAATATCAACTTTAACCTATCATGTTGGGCAAAATAGAGGGTAAGAGCTGCGTCGGAATACGAAAGAAATATTTTCTTAGGAACATTAAAGAGTTGAACGGGATTACTAGAGAGAGCTTTTCTGAATGGTAAGGGGAAGAATACATTCGGCAGATCTCCAATAATGTAGTGACACCGGGAGAAGAGTTAATGACAACAAAAAACATTCGTCTGTGCTCCGCATTCATCTCCTTGGTCCTTAGATAGATACAACGTTAATTGCATTATATAAAACACACGCCTGAACAAAGAAATTAAAAACCTGCTCTGGGGGCGCCGCCACGTGTATATTTTTACGACTATGGCAACAATTTTCCTTATAAAATTAGTTCCATTGAAAGTCCGAAATATGGCGAGGTTTTTTATTTCTCTGGTTGACACGTACATGTCATAGAAAGCCAGCGATAGCGAAAAGCCCTTGCTGAACATCAGTGTTGCTTTTTAAGCAAACATATCGCTGAGCCTTAACCCTTCTACATTGCAGACACATATGCATATCTGTCTATTGTTTAAGTGTAAATTCTTTGTATGTATTTAGCGATAAGTCTTGTGACATATCCGTGTGTGTTTTTATGTAAAGCCGGCTACATATTTATGCGTTAGAATGAGATACAAATCACCGCGCTCACTCTAGCACATAACTGCGTCTCGCTATATTTGGCAAACACGGCAGACATGCGTAGCCGGCTTAATCCAATAAACGTTGTATATTTACATTTGCCACAAGGCGTTGAGATCGAATAGCATGTCAGCCACGACACGAATTTCGCGTGCCCGTTTTCATTGGAGCCCTAACACGAATTTCGCCATGTGGATGTTTTACCTGTGACCACAACGCGTTGTGAGCAATTTTTCCGCTCACTGAGCGTTTTCGATCTTTGAGCGTAACATAATATAATATAATATAGTAGCAGGTACTTACGTGGCATTTTCCCCTGCGTGCGCGGGTCCGAGGGCCGCACTCTCGGGTCGGAGCTGAAGCCCTGCATGCCCGCCAGCCGCGGGTCGCGCGGGAACCCCGAACTGAAACAACCAACGCGACGTCACCGCCATACCCATACCAAACAATACCGTCACACATTACATTCCTCGACATTTCGACTTGCTTGGCGGAGACGAGTCACCACAGTGATTTTTGTTATCAGCATTCTAAAAAATAGGTTCCTCGAGAAAAAATAATCTGTTTTTATTTGTTTCGGAGCCTATTTACGACGGCCCCGTAGCCTAGTTGGTAGTACGTCTGCCTACTGAGCACAGGGTCGCGGGTTCGAATCCTGCCCAGGGCAAACATTCGTGTGATGAGCACTTGTGTTTGCCCTGTGTCTGGATGTTGTATATCTATATATGTATGTATATCAGCTGTCTAGCACCCATAGTACAGGCCCAGCCTAGTTTGGGGTCAGATGACCGTGTGTGAGATGTCTTACATATTATTATTTATTTATTATTTATTTATATTTATTTGTTAGGAATATTTTTTGTAATTTTTTTACACCACGGGTTATATTGGAGCTTTAATAAGAATCCTAATTTTTTTTTAAATATAATATAGCCTGTTACCGTGGATAATGTAGCTTCTCAACAGTTTTTTTAAATCGGTTCAGAAGTTTCAAAGCCTATTCAATGCAAACAAACAAACAATCATATCCTTCCTCTTCATAATATTCTTCTAGAAGTGTAGACAGATCACGCGAAAGAAAAGAAATTTAAAAAAGCGGTGAAACTTTACAACGCTGTAACTTTGGAAATCCTGGCCCGATTTCAATGAAACAAAGGCTATAATTATTTGCACGAGAATGCGGTATATTATTATACATTTTATATAAATATTTTGATGTGCTGCTGGTGTGATTCATTGCTCGTAACATTCATATACAAACACTTAAGGTCATAAAATTAAAAATACTTCGCTCAGAATGGACATACTATCAGTATCAAAACGCGATTCGATCTTCCCCCTCCCACATCCATCACACTCCCACCCCCCCGTATACATGGGAACCTTGGGAGTTTATATTCAGCTATCTCTTTACACCAATGTCGTTATTCTGTAGTTATTCAAAGTGGCACGAGAGGACGTTTAAAACTTGTCGGTCGTATGTCGCGCCGAGACATACTAAAACCTTTCCGTATTTCGAAAATGTAATCTAACTAGTTTCATAGTGATTGTTATTTGAAAAAGAACCTTTGGTCCCAGAGCAGCCTTTTTTTTTCTGTTCAAACCTAATAAATAGTATGAATATCGCAGCATAAACGAGCCATAATATCTGCTAGCACTTTCTCTGGAGCAGGAATGGTACGGTACATCCCTAAAATGGTAGAAAAAAGGCTTAAGGTGCCAACCCTAAAATATACACACACAGCGGCCACATAGTGGTTGTACTCGTGACACTGAACAACTTTCCCCAAGAAACATAGGTTTAATGAAATCTCAAAATTCAAATTCATATTTTCATACAACATGGCCGGTCGCGTGATTGAAGTTTATATGAAAAGTTTTTTTTTTTTAGATTACATCCTGTGTTCCTTAGGGACAGTTGTTCAGTTTCATGGGTACTACCACTATGTTGGGGATAAACAACCAATTAAATTTCACGGTGTATATTATGACATCTTGAACGGAAAAACACTTCTATTCTAACATTCCACTGCATCTTAGTTACTTGGTATCAAGCCACAGCAAAAACATCAATCATAAATTATGGGGGTTGATGCTGGAAGTATGGCTGATGAATATTGAAACCAAAGCTTATGATAAAAAGGTGCAAAACATTAAAAACCACATTTTTGAAGGACTTACTTAAATGCTTTAAGGTTAAATAAAATGCTTTATTACAAATTAAAGTACGTTTAACTATTAGGTGAATGTATGCTACGAAAAAGGGGAACAGTTAAATCCAATCACAATTTCACTTACGTTTCTCGTGGTTCCAGTATTGAAGCGATGCTTAAGAATAAAGGTGTTTGTGTCAAAACGCATTGATATAGATAAATCAGCACGCACATGTAAAATATAATGTTATATCCAATATTAAAGGGTATCATTCATTTTGGACCAAAAAAGTAAAAGTGCCGGCCAGCAGAAAAAAGTATAACTTTCGGGTAGAACACACAATTTCTGTATTCTTTTACTATGACACTAATCCTGTGCATCCCATGGTTGTACTGTTAGAAGCTATTAATTAAATAATAAAAATGTTATTATAAAAGTATTATTTTGACGCATGTCACAGCGCAAATAGTCATAATGTATTGAATATATTATATTTCTTTATTTTATCTAGTTTAACTTTTTTTATTATTATTATAATAGGGGCACTTCGATTAAGTGTATATTTGTTTAATATAATTAAAAAATATATTATGAAAGTATTATTATAATGCATAATAATGATCATTCATCAACTTTTTTTTGTTTATTATTAGAAAAAAAAGTAAAAAATAAATAAAAAAAATATAAAGAAAATGTAAAAAAAAGTAAAGAAATATAGAAACTGCGACGTGTTCTATGCGAAAAATACACTTTTTTTTCTTGGCCGGCATTTTCAGTTTTTTGGTCCAACATTGTATGAAACGTGAATGATGTCCTTTGACACTCTTCACTCTTGTAACAAGAACATTTTATTATTTGCCTGTCAGAGTAGACGCATTAGTTTACGCACAAACATATAGAATATTAAACGCAGAATGCCGTATGCGTCTAACGCTACGCTTGCCGAATAAAATAACCACACGTTTTCCCTTCTTGCAATTGACACAAAGGGAAGCGGCGTAAGTCTTTCTGGTATCAGATTTAAGAATAGAAATTAGATAATTTCTGTAATCGTCAAGTACAGCAGCAAACAAGTGCAGACCTTAAGAGCGCCTTTGATCGATAGCAAGGTGAACTTCACCGCAAGTGCTAGCTACTGTAGTTCCAAGTGTTAGGTGGTTTAATATTATTCTTCAGAGACGGAGCCCTCAGGCGTCGTCTCCTTCACGATATTTTTTAGTAACAACGCGCTAGGCCGTGGTCCGAGGCTCCCTCGAGCCGCCCCTAGACACGTTGGTGTATGACTTTTTTGGGGTAGAGTCTTCCGCTCCCCCACAATTCCAGTGAAGCTTGATCTATCGTACTTTTTCGACTCAAGCATAGATCAATTCAAAAAATAAAATAATATTATTCTTGTACATTAACTATGCTTAAATAAACGTTTAGTAGTGTACTGTGTACTCACTTGTCTTGGTGCATATTAGGCGGGGGGACTGGATGAGGCATAGGCGGAAGCGAGCGCATGTCCTGATCCAGAAGCGGCGGCGGGCCGGGCACCGGCGCGGGGGGCAGCGGCGCGCGCGACCCGCGGAGATCTATGTCACCCACCGGACGAGCTACGGAAAAAAATGTTTAATTTTATTTGCCGCAGAGTAAGGGCGATTACGCACCACGTCCAGTAGGCTTACTACGTAAGCGACAGGCTTGAGAAACTGTCAAACGCGACATATTGACAGAACTGTAGGCCTACTATGTAAGTAGCAACAGGCTCGAGAAGCTGTCAAACGCGAAATAGTGACATTAGAGCCATAGTAGTTCTGTCAATATGTCGCGTTTGACAGCTTCTCGAGCCTGTCGCTACTTACATAGTAGGCCTACTGTTATGGCTCTAATGTCACTATGTCGCATTTGACAGCTTCTCGAGCCTGTCGCTTCTTACATACTAAGCCTACTGTTCCTTTCCGAATCCGATAACGTCCATACAAATTTTGTATCGGACGGGAAAAAATTGTATGGACTTTTTCGGATTCGGAACGGAATTCGGTAATACGTGACCGCTCAGTAACGCAAGTAAATTTCGTTTGCACACTGTATACAAGTACAAGTGTACTACCGTGGTTTATGTTAAGAAAAATCTGACGACTACGCGCGCGACTCTGTGAGCAATACCTAATTAGCTTAATTATTCTATAGATAGGACAAAGATAAAATATTAGAATTAGTGCCATACCATCAATATAATTTGATTACTTAAATCCTCACCTGTTAAGTCTGCTTCCTGCTATCAGTTTAGTGTCATTTCCAAAGTTAGTGAAAACAGTTTACTAAACAAAAATAATATTAAAATAAAATCAACTTACGAACATACTGGTTAGGTGGTGGCACAGGATTGGCCAGCAAGGGCGGTGGTTGAGCTGGAAATAAAATATTATGAAACATTTAAATTCATAACATAACATTATTAAATGAAAGTGTTTGTTTGTGCTTCATTTACGTCGCAACAGAGCATCAATGGTATGTTTTTTTATATGCTAATGGTTTGGTGGTTTGAGAGTACTATAGGCAGATATTTACTGCGGAAAAATACTCCTATTTTAACTCCTCGTTCCCATCCACCTAATACTTACTTACATTCCCACAAACACGCTTATAACAATTTATACCGCATTTACACATTCGCACGAGTGGCGAGGCGAATCACGCGGCGAATCGCGAGCACGCATGTGTAAACAGCGCACTCGCTATTCGGCTCGTCACTCGCCGCGCGACTCGCGCGTTCGCGTCTGGAGCGGTTTTTCGAGCACGAGTCAAAGACCGCGAGTGGCGAGCGCGAACGTAGTGTTCACACATTTCGCGTGCTTTCAGTTGACGTTTAGCTTCTGTAGCGGCAGCACGTATTGCGGCACATAAAGATGGAGTGGAGCAACGAACGTGTTTTACAGTTTTTTTTAGAGCGCATGCTGCAATTACTTGTAAGTCCCCCATTACATGTTGGCGTGCAAGTATCAAACTGAATACTCCACGAATGTGTGAACGGACATTCGCGTCAGCACTCGCACACGAATGTTTCGACGAGTGGCGAGGCGAGTCGCGAGCTCGAATGTGTAAATGCGTATTATACTTTTGTACTTGTGTTTTATCCCTTCAGATTTCTCTTAGTTTATTTATACTCTGTCCTGTTTGCTTTCACTCTTTTCAACAACTATATAAATTAATGTTATAATTTGCAACATGGGAGACTTTAAAATCAATATTCCTGGGGCTGGAGCCTGATGATCTGTCATACAGGTTTTCCTAGTACGGACATCAGGCTCTCACATTACAATAGGCTACTCATGTACTAGATTAAGTGTTATACCTAAGATACCTACCTATTTCGTGATAGCAAATATACGATTATTATTATTACTTTACTCCCACGGGAAAATCTATTAACGCGGGTCGAAAGCGAGCCGCGGCGCGGAAAGCTAAATTATCAAAGACTTACACTGATTGGTGGGCATGTATGGGTTGGGTGGTTTCAAAGACTTACACTGATTGGTGGGCATGTATGGGTTGGGTGGTTTATCAAAGACTTACACTGATTGGTGGGCATGTATGGGTTGGGTGGTTTATCAAAGACTTACACTGATTGGTGGGCATGTATGGGTTGGGTGGTTTATCAAAGACTTACACTGATTGGTGGGCATGTATGGGTTGGGTGGTTTATCAAAGACTTACACTGATTGGTGGGCATGTATGGGTTGGGTGGTTTATCATAGACACACTGATTGGTGGGCATGTATGGGTTGGGTGGTTTATCAAAGACTTACACTGATTGGTGGGCATGTATGGGTTGGGTGGTTTATCAAAGACTTACACTGATTGGTGGGCATGTATGGGTTGGGTGGTTTATCAAAGACTTACACTGATTGGTGGGCATGTATGGGTTGGGTGGTTTATCAAAGACTTACACTGATTGGTGGGCATGTATGGGTTGGGTGGTTTATCAAAGACTTACACTGATTGGTGGGCATGTATGGGTTGGGTGGTTTATCAAAGACTTACACTGATTGGTGGGCATGTATGGGTTGGGTGGTTTATCAAAGACTTACACTGATTGGTGGGCATGTATGGGTTGGGTGGTTTATCATAGACACACTGATTGGTGGGCATGTATGGGTTGGGTGGTTTATCAAAGACTTACACTGATTGGTGGGCATGTATGGGTTGGGTGGTTTATCAAAGACTTACACTGATTGGTGGGCATGTATGGGTTGGGTGGTTTCTCTCCGGGTTGCAGTACCGGCGGCACAGGGTTGCTTGGATGCAACATGGACTAAAACATAAATAATAATGCTGGTTATTCTCACAAATCACACTCTAAACTTCAAATTTAATCAGTGTTTGATCTCCTGTCCCATTTTGTTCTTAAAAACCGTGAATGTGGTGCTGCTTGGGGGGACTGGTCTGCTCTAGTCGATTGCCAGTTGTTTTTTTGGTTATATAATTTAGTTTTTCTACTTTGATTGGTTGCCTACCTCTAATTGCATACTTCGTTTGCACTCTTTGTTATATTAATCAAATTGTATAAAATAATAATTTTGTAAAACATTTTGAAAAGATGTGACATGACACCTGTGGAGTTATTTATATTTTTTACTAAACAACTGTACACTATAACCAGTGTTATTTATTATTACGGGTCACGGGCTTTACAAACACCCATTTACTCTAAGTCTAGATGTCACAGACAACCCCTGTGTTAAGGATGCATGGAGGCGGAGACGACGGCCCACGTCCTGTTGGAATGTCGCGGCTTGTCATCGTACAGGGCTGGCTAAATTCATTGGTATACCAGTGTCGAGACGCTCGGCAACCTGGGCAGTTTGCTGAGCTTCTTTGAGGAGATCTGGTGGATCGAGTTGTGAGTTATCCTACCCAATACGCAAAATAATAATAATAATAAATTTTTATTCATCAAAACAGACATCGAAATGTGACATATACAGACATCGAAAATACAAAAATAAATAAAAACGATCAGAAAATTTTCATTGTGATACCTAAACTAAGAATTAACTTGTAAATTGACATTGACATATACAGACATCGAAAATACAAAAATAAATAAAAACGATCAGAAAATTTTCATTGTGATACCTAAACTAAGAATTAACTTGTATCTTAAGCATCAACATAGTTGAAAAAAAAATAAAAAAATAAAAAAAAATAGGCAGACTTGACGTCGAGTTGCGGAAAACAGCCCGTTGTACAATAAGCTGACGAATGAGGTGACCCCCCCGGCACGCCAATCTACTTTCGCCACGCAGTAACTTAGAGAGACCGTTGAAATAAGGCAACACATTCTTAACTACACTGATAAAGTTTCATTAGCCATTAGTTCGTTATTTTCTGCCCCTTTGTTTGTCACGATAAATGGCGCTTAACGGCGCTCTCGGGGGGGCCACCTCATTCGTCAGCTTACTGTACTACTACTGCTAATAAACAATTGTATCTGATTTTCACCTAGCCTTCAACATAATGCAATACTTACAACTGCAGTGGCAGGGTCTACAATCCTCATAATGACCTGTACTTGTAGCAAAGCATATGCCAGCTGAGGGTTTTGTAGCAGCATATTCCTTGCCTCTGTAGGATTATTCTGTGAATCAATACAATACAAAAAATACTTTATTGCATGCAAAAAAATTCAGTAATATGGATGGACAACTTAGTATATAGTTAGGCAAAAGGCAGCCTAAGGAGTTGCCTCAAATAAATTGCTTTAAGCAATAGCAATTTCGTCCAGGCAATTCTATAATGAATTTGAATCATTCAATGATTACCAATTTTTTTTAACAATATTGCTCATCGTCTCTTTTAAACAGGAAATAAAAATTATTTTAGGAACATTGAAATTATTTCTTGTTTAGTTTAAAATAAAATGATTTATTACTGTGATACTTTCTGTCAAGTGGTTTATGGGTTTTGAAAAAAGCAAAAAGAACATAATTTGTCAAAGATAGAATAATTTTAAAAAACATTAATTTACCTGAACACAAAGTTTCATTTGCTTCATAAGTTCAAACATCTGCTCTGGTGGTAGAGTTGCTACTGCCTTGCTGATGGCTTCAGGAGCTTTATCAGGGTCAACGGGTTCCCCATAAGGGTTCTCTACCTGGATGTGCATAAAACAGGGATATAAACCAATCAATATAATTCCTATTAATCAGTATTACACTGGGTTTAAAAGAGATAAAAAGAGTATTAAAGTAATAAAAAAAATATAATAATATACAAGATAGAAATGCATCAGAAAAAAAAATTATAAGATTAAACTTGAATATAGTACAACAGAAAAGACAACATGTTAAATAGACAAAATATATTAAAAACAAACACCTATATTTAAATAAGCTGTGTTAGTTAACCAATAGATTGTTGTTTGCATCACCAACCAATATTAAAAACTTCAAGTTTCTTGTTGAGTTAAGAAATTAAATTATAGTTGTACAGAAGCCAGCACATGAGGTGGGACACTCGCACTAAGAAGTTCACCACTACCGTGCAACCGCTACATAATACGGGCACTCTCAGTCAACATGTTCAATCGCATGTGCTGGCTACTGTCATAGCCAATATTTAGAACTTAATAGAGATATTTCTCTAGCAATCGTTAACAGCTCATATATGTCCCCACCGAGGGGCTCGAGCCTACCCTGATATCAGGGTGAATAGGCCTTAGTCGACCACGCTGGCCGAGTGCGGGTTGGCCAACTACACACACAATCTTTGAATTACTTCGCATACAAACATAATATTATGATCGCCAGAGTTATGATTATTATGACTCTAGCAATCATAATACATAATTTAATAAACAAACATGATAGATATATCTTACCTGTGGACCTTGCATGAGAGCTTGCATCTCCATCCTTGATTTTTCTGTACAAGCATTGTCAACCCTGAGCGAGCGACCACCAATTTCGTACCCATTGAGATTCCGCATAGCACTGAGGGCTGTTTCCTGGTCCTTATATTCGCAGAAACCATAACCTTTGGGCTTCCCGGTCTCCCGGTCAAACACCAGTTTAAACGAAAGTACCGGCCCCACTTCGCTAAATATGTCCTTCAGTTTTTCTTCCGTAGCCTCGTACGGTATGTTACCCACTAAAATCACGAATTAAGAAGGAATTAAGTTATAATAAAACCACAGTATACCAAATACAAAACATAACCTATGAAATCCCAAAACTAATATTGATGGTCTCCACTCACCAAAGACAGATCTCATGGATTTATCCATGATACTCTGCTCCTCCTTTTCTTTACTTTTATCCATTTTGCAAACTACAAGGTTCAACCCAAAATAATTTTGAAAATACCACCTTCCTTCCTCCTTTCTTTCTCAAGAGAAGAATAACTTAACTTGGTGGTTATCATACGCACGCAGTACGCATACGCACGCACGCAAACATACAAACAAGACAAGCAGCAACAGAAACAATAGTGAGTGAGTGAGTGAGTAGTAATCGATTGAATGAATGATAAGCCGGCACTACACTCTCGACAAAACCCAAGAGCCGAATGGGACGCGGTTATGCGTTAGAATGAGATGCAAATACACCGTGCGCATAACTGCGTCCCTTTTCGTTTTCGCACGACTTTTTCTTTGTCGCCAGTGGAATAAGGCACTAAAAAGCCGAAATTTTTAAGGAACACAAGAAACGATTGTAAAAAATATATTAAAAAAATGGTAACACCAAAGAGAAACAACTCTTTGGTTGGACTTTTTTTTTTCATTACCTTTCTCTCTCTCTCTTCTCTTCCTCTCCCTCACCCACGAAAAACCATCCATCCATCCCTCATCCATCCAAATAGCTATGCTAAGCTAATAGCTGCTAGCAAGTAGCAAGTGAGCAAGTGAGAATTATTTTTGCGGAATAGATTTGGTTTGGATTTCACGATTTATAACATCAGTTTACGTGTGAATTAACTATCGAGCAATTCTTTGATAATGTGAACATTTTACAGTGTTGTGAACACACGGGCGATCACAAATGATTTGTGCTCAGAAATAGGTATTGATTGTTTCGTGCTTGGCATAACGCAAGGCGACAATAGCGTTTTTCATATTTTGATTGATACTTACTGTATACGTTACGTTGAAGTTAACCCAAGAAACTGCAAAATGAATTTAGACAATTCGGCTAGAGAAAACTCTGAATCTCAGGATGCGGTTGGGACTGTTAGCCCAAGAGAGAAATCGTACAGCATGCGAGAAAAGAAATTGTCGACAGCATCCCTAACAAACACTGAAGGTGCACGTCCAAAGATGGTAACAGTGAAACATCCTGAATCTAACAAACCGAAGCCTACTGCCAAGAAAAACAAACCAATACAAGCAGATTTAGATGTAATAAAGGAATTCATAAGATGCCGTGAAGAAGGCGTGAAACGTCTTGATCTTAGCAAGTCTTCAATCACATCTCTGCCTCCAAATGTCAGAGACCTAACTCACTTAGTTGAATTTTATTTGTATGGTAATAAATTAGTGGCACTCCCCCCAGAATTTGGTTGCTTGGCAAATCTACAAACATTGGCATTAAATGAAAACTCATTAACAAGCTTACCAGATTCTCTTGCTCATTTGAAGTGTCTGAGAGTTTTGGATTTACGACATAACAAGCTGAGTGACATACCTGATGTGGTATATAAACTAACATCCTTAACAACGTTATTTTTGAGGTTCAACAGAATCAGGATTGTGGGTGATGGAATTGCCAGTCTAACCAACCTGACAATGTTAAGCCTGAGGGAAAATAAAATAAAGGAATTATCTTCTGGGATTGGTAACTTAGTGAATTTGGTGACATTTGATGTATCTCACAATCACTTGGAACATTTGCCTCAAGAAATTGGCAATTGTATCAATTTATCTACACTGGACTTGCAGCACAATGAACTCTTGGACATACCAGAGACAATCGGAAATCTACAGTCGTTGACTCGTTTAGGCCTCAGATATAACAGATTATCTGCAATTCCTGCCTCATTGAGTAATTGTAAACATATGGATGAATTTAATGTTGAAGGAAACTCAATCTCTCAATTACCTGATGGCTTACTTGCAAGCTTAAATGCACTTACAAGTATTACCTTGTCCCGAAACTCATTCATGAGTTATCCTTCTGGTGGACCAGCACAGTTTACTAATGTCTTCTCTATCAATTTGGAACATAATCAAATTGACAAAATTCCATATGGTATATTTTCCAGGGCAAAAAATCTAACAAAACTAAATATGAAAGAAAATTTACTCACATCACTCCCTCTAGATATAGGTACTTGGTCAAATATGGTTGAGCTTAATTTAGGCACCAACCAATTGACAAAATTGCCAGATGATATCCAGTGTCTCCAAAATTTGGAAGTTCTGATATTATCTAACAACTTATTAAAGCGTGTGCCTCCTAGCATTGGAAGTTTAAGGAAACTAAGAGTTTTAGACTTAGAAGAAAATAAACTCGAAGTTCTGCCAAATGAAATAGGTTTCTTACATGACTTACAAAAATTAATTGTCCAGTCTAACCAGTTGACTTCTTTGCCTCGATCTATTGGTCACCTGATCAATCTCACCTTCCTTAGTGTTGGTGAAAACAATCTTCATTATTTGCCTGAAGAAATTGGGACACTTGAAAACTTGGAATCATTGTATTTGAATGATAATCCAAATTTATGCAATCTGCCATTTGAGTTAGCTTTATGTGTCAGTCTACAAATTATGAGCATTGAAAATTGCCCACTAACAGCTATTCCACCAGAAGTCGTTTCTTCAGGGCCCTCATTGGTTATTCAATATCTAAAATCTCAAGGTCCATATCGAGCTATGTGATATCAGGAAAATGAATTACATCCCAGCAGTGACAGCACTTAAATTTAGTGCGAAGTAAAATCAGAGACATTCTAGTAACTACGCTTTATTGCCTGAGTTTAATTTCAAATATTATCTCAGTCAATCTTTTAAAGTATTCCATAAGTCATAAATGACTTTCCAGAATTACTTTAGAGTAAATTTATTGAGTTGTATTTTTTTTATGCAGTGAAAATGAGCTTTTCTATTAATGTCAAGTTCTTAGTCTATCTACTTACAAAATTTCATTAAGATTAGTTCACCTCTTTAAGTTAGTATAACAAACTTGGCAATTTTAAAGATTTTCTCAAGTTTTTATAATAGTGAGATAAAAATATATTTAAATTATTCAATATTACCAGCATGTCTTACGTTATCTAGCTAGATGAATAAAAATAAGCTGTTAAGATAAATAGCAGTTTTAAACAGAAACAGCCAGACTATAACATATGGTAATAATGAATGACTTAATTTATTAGATCCTATTAGTTTAAGATTTAATAGCCCTATGTTTGTGAATAAATCAATAACTTTTATTTGCAAAAAAATTGCCTACCTACAGACCAATCCAGATTTTTTATAATTTTACTGCAGGACAAAATAAATCTGTGACAGTAGTTTTATCTGAGGTTCATTAGTACTTATTAAATCTATGGAGTGATTAAGCTGGTGACCATAAAAATTATAGAGCCCGTAGTAATTAAAATGTACTAGATTTTCATACTAGTTTTGAATTACCTAAATGTTAAATTGAGTATATCCAAATAATTTGTTATTAATGTAACCAGTAATATTTAAAGGGTGTTATTTAGAGCTGCATTGCATGCATGTATTTAATAGGATTAAATCCTTTATGTAATTCTAATAAAGTAAAAAGGATCTCGTCCATATTTACAGTATTTGTAACTATCGTGGTCTGTCTCTTAAAATTTTTCATGTTTTGCTGTGGACATCATTTATTACATACAACCATTTAGAAATGATTGTGCTAGTCCATTTAGAAATTATTTTCCTATCAACATTGCATTTATTTTTATGGATTTTATAAGGTTTTTATTTAACTAGTTTAGTTGATATTTGTTAAGAAACAATCATAAGTTCAATAATTATTGTTCATTATCTTTGTATATTTAGAGTACGCGTATTTCCGATCTTAGAATGGTCCTGTTCGTTTAGGTGCAGAATGTCCAAGTTGCAAAATGTCCAGGTCGCGAAATGTCCAGGTCGCAAAAGGTCCAGCTTGTAAAATGGTAATTATAAAAAATATTACTTATGCTACTAAAATGAAACAAAAAAATTAATAGCCTAAGTTATATTTCCTTTAGATGCAGGTCTTATATTACAATTTTTACAAGCTGGACCTTTTGCAACCTAGACATTTTGCAACTTGGACACACCTAAACGGTCCTGTTGCACGCAATGTGTACATGGACTACACTATGTTGTCAATCGTATTAAAATACATATTATGCGCCCTAATACGATATCCTACATGAAATTGTTATATTACACTTTTGACTTATTTTATGGTAGTAGGTTACGGTGTACATGTTTCTTAGTATTACCTATGTGTATTTATGAATTGGTGTCATCTTCTTCATTATATAGTTGATCTACTAGTCATGGCCAAATAGTGTCTCATTGATATGTTTATCTAAAATTTATAGGTTTAACACCTTTTGTAATCGAAAAGCTCACTCTTCCATAATACACCTTTGCCAAAAATTGGCTTTTGGGGTAATTACTAGCGCACAAAACAGATGGCGTTTTAGACTGATATGAATTTGCTCTCGTTTTAAAAGATAATTAGGTATGTGAAACATCAATTTGAAAACCATCAGTTTTATATTTGATTGAAATTGTCTAAAATGTTGATCCATGTGTAATGTATGTTATATATGTTTTCCAGTGATATATTATATGAAATAAATTTACTTCTAATAACTCTTTGAATGTGCGTTTTAATGTGGGGACATAATATTGAAAATATTTTTTTAAATAAACTACATTTTATTACACAAGATTTATTTATAAATTGCGCATTTGTCCTTCTTTAAATAATTGAATTATGTATTAATTAGGTATATACACAATAATTAGTTCAAAGCTTTCCTGTAAATCAAAGCAGTCTATAAAAACTATTAAAAATAATAACTGTCATCAGTGCAAAGCAATTAACATACGTTTAAAATGCTCTGTTGTTTGTAATCTAAACATACAAAAATATTTCGACCTAATTATCACTATAAAATGTTTTCTACCTAAGTGCAGAAAAATAATACAATATGTTCTTAAATTAAATTACGTTACTGTCAGGGCCCATGTCATCCAAGGGGTTTTTATCAACTTTTTTTAAACTTATAATTATATTTTAGTTTACTAAATGCTTAATTTTCATTTGCTACCAAAAAAATATTCTAGCTGCTGCCTATCATTTGAGAAAATATATAAATCAAATAAATTATAAATAATATTTTTTAAAGATTCTTAGACAAATATTAGGTGGCTGTATTGAATATTGAAAATGCTTGTTATACCTTGCTAACTACGAGATTAATTTCGATTATACACTAGCTTCTATAATCAGTCCTTATTATTCAAAATTGCATCATGACAATATCTCAGTTTAGAAATATTGAGGTCCTTTGCAAATATAAAAATAATATTGATTTTTATAGAACAATAACAATCTGTTTCTAACCACATAAGTGTAATTTACAATAGAAAACTATACTGGGCCTTAACAACTATTAACATCTTTGGCATATGGGTTTTACTTAAATTAATGAAGAATTTATACAATATTTAAATGTGATGTTTAAAATACTCGTGATTTGAGTTTATGGCACTCAATGTTGAAATAACTTCGGTACACTTTATTAAAAATATAATGACACCCAGAGTTAACTTGTATCTTCAACCATAGTTGAAATATTAAAAGTAGTTTAAATTTTGATGGAGTTTGACTAGTTACATAGTAAGAAATCTTTATTTTACAGTAATCTCCATAGATAGAGTAAGTAATTTATAGTTTAAAAAAATAGCGCATAGATGGTATAGAAACATATTGTTACTGTTAAAGAGATTCCTGAATATCATAATTTTTAGGTAGTCATAAATGTCATAATATCATGCATGAGGCTTTAACAGTTACATAATGAGACACTTCCTTTGATGCCTTTTTTGTGGCTCTGGTCTTAATACTGCACGTACTGCTTCATCAAAAACCTAAAACACAAAAATATTTTGAATCAACTCAGTATATTAGTATAGGTACCTACTTGTTACAAAACCTGTGCAAAAATAAGAATGACTGCTTTTTTAAAAGATACTGAGCTGAGCATACCTGTTTCAAACCACGCTGTGTTAAAGCTGAGCATTCCATATATTTGACAGCTCTTATTTTATTGGCCAATTTTTGACCCTGTTCCCTTTTTAATGGGGACATGCCTTGTTCTGATAACAAACTTAAAGTTTCTCTATCATCTCTTAAATCAATTTTAGTACCTGAAAAACAGCATAATTTGAAATGTAAGTAAATTATTAATAGCATCAACTGTTTCTTATGTTTAATTAGGTTGAATTCTGTGAGAATATAAAATAAAGATATTTATTAATTTATTGACACCAAAAATAGACAGATTAACTAATTAATTACAATTTTTTATTGAAAATATGAGTAAATATGTATACCAATTTGAATAAATGTAGATTTTGCTACATTATGTATACCTAAATATTATTTATTATTGCTAACTTACCAACTAAAATTATTGGAGCATCAGGGCAGTGATGTTTAATTTCAGGATACCATTTGGAAGTAACATTTTCATAAGAAGAGGGACTAAAACAAAGAGGTAAGTATTATATGCAGTTATAATAATATAAATTATGTAGGTAGGTACCTATGTGGTATTATGCATCTTATTTGAAATAGAATTTACCTTGTTACACTGAAGCATATAAGGAAGACATCAGTTTGAGGATAACTTAAGGGCCTTAATCTATCATAATCCTCTTGTCCTGCAGTATCCCATAAGCCTAAAGACACTGCCACACCATCCACTACCATAGGAGCAGAGTAGTTATCAAAGCTGAAATTAAATATTTACATAATTTACTAAATAATGGGAGTAAAATAAAATTTGAGTCACAAATATTATTCATAGTAGGTAATATACCGACTGGTACTGAATGCTGGAAAATGGTTAATTTACTTACACTGTAGGCACATACTCTCCTGGAAAACTATCCGTTGTATAAGATATCAACATACACGTTTTGCCAACAGTACCATCACCTACTACCACACACTTGATTGGCCTTCCTGAAGACATCTAAAAAAGGATACAAAATAATTTATTGACTGAACACAAAACTATGAGTCACTACACGTCTTTTGATACTTCAAAAATGGAAAATATTTTACCTTTTGTGAGATAAGCGATATTTAGTTCTAGCGAGGTACACTTAAAAGATAACTAAAAATAAAGTTAAACTTATAAAAAAATGAGATTTAGTCGAAAATCTTGTAAGAAACACTGCGAAAGATGGATGACGGGCAGGCGAGCAAGCAAAAGCAACACACACACACACACCACACCTCCACAGATCAAAAATATTCTACCAAAACGTAGAGAGAGAAAGGAATAGAGGAGCTAGTAGCGTATACGGTGTGAGAGAAAAAATGTCTTATACATACATTGCAGTTATATATATTTGAAATTAGTATTTTCACGTACAAATTCTTACCCCATTTATGGGTAAAACTGCCTTCTCCAAAATGGGGTAAATTTTTTACACTCAAGTTCAAGCTTATGATCCAAAAGAACAATGGTAAGCGAGCTATCACACTGGCGACAAAGACAAAGTCGTGCAAAAACGAAAAGGGACGCAGTTATGCGCAAGAGCGAGCGCGATGTATTTGTATCTCATTCTAACGCATAACTGCGTCCTGTTTTGCGTGTTTTTGCACGACTTTGTCTTTGTCGCCAGTGTGATAGCTCGCTAAAATTAGAAAAGTCCGATCAGAGTACTAAGTAATTTAATAAGTAATTCGATCTAAAGTATAATTCATGGAGGTAACTCAATGAAACAATTTTTTAGATTAAGTTTCATCAAAATCGGTTCAGTAGTTCTATGATTAAGGATATTTTAGATTTCAGGCATTTATTTACACCTTAGGTTACGTTATTAAAGTTTTATGGTAAGGATTCCAATTTTTTTCTGTAAATGAAATAATTATAGCCTATGTAATGTTACCCGGGGATAGTGTAGCTTCCCAATGTAATAGTTAAAGATTTTTTAAAATTGGTTCAGTGCTTTCGAAGCATATAAAAATAATAATAACCTTTTTATTTCCAAACTAAATAATAAATAAAATTAACATTGTGTGGTTAGTTATACTTTTTAATCTTAATCTATTACTAAGTATTATAATTATATCTATTATTCTAGTTCGGATTCCATTCGGGTAAAAGTCTCTTCAAACTCATTCCATTCCTCTCTATTTTTGCTTTCTTTGTCCAGTTTTAACCAGCTACTTTCATATGTCATCTCTCCATCGCTTTCTTGGTCTTCCATTGTTCCATTTTCCTGGGGGGTCTGTCCATTCTGTTGTATTCAGTGCCCATCTTGAGTCGGAGTACCGAGCGACATGTCCTGCCCATTGCCATTTCATCTTCAAAGCAAATTTCAAAGCCTATTCAATCAATGCAAATAAACAAACAATCAAACCTTTCCTCTTTATAATAATAATATTAGTATAGATAAACGATACTTTACACTCACATTAATCAAGAACAGTCAAACAAAATATTGATTACTTCCCGAAAATACAATGGATGGAAGTTTACCCAGTTTGAGATGGCATCACTGAGGGTGTGATAACTCGGCCATATTGTATACGCCTTTCTTAAACCTCGACTTGACTGACTTTTCGCACCTACTGAATAAGGGCGTATTACCATAACCTAAACAATTACTTTAAAATTCGAATTTCAAATATTTTCGTGCTGGTACTTCAGTGTTTTCACTCGGAAATAAATGCACTGGTATGTTTTTAAAGATGTATAAAGTTTAATGCTGGATAATAATCTTACTTACGAGTGAAAACTGATACCAAGTTCTTTTCGTTCACTTCGGCTTTTACAGCCTAAAACACAGTAGCTCACCATATTAGCGTGTTTATCAGTTATGGATTACACATTCCAATCACAAATATTAGTCTTCTTTGATCAATTTATGGCAGAAATATCATAAAACTTCATAACTGAACTGTTTGTCTGCCATCAAACAACATTGATGGCAGACAAAAAAAAGTGATACGGAGACAAAGACAAAATAATTTATTTTTATCACTTTCATTTTTAGGGAGCTTCAATCTATCTATCCTGTTTACTCTTTGGTATTATTATTCCATCAGCTCCTCCATTCCGATACTGGCTCCATGTACCAAAATGTTATTGAATATAGCAACATTTTTCATTGAAGTTAGCTCACTGGCGAGAAAGTCGAAAGACGAAAGGGATGCAGTTATGCGTTAGAATGAGATACAAATACACCGCGCTCACTCTTGCGCATAACTGCGTCCCTTTCGTTTTTTGACTTTTTCGCCAGTGGGCGGAGGCCCTTAGCTTCCGTTGCGTTTGCGAGTACGCACGCACGAACGCCACGACGCCCATGCATGCTCGTAATGCATGGCATGGCAT
This sequence comes from Teleiodes luculella, assembly GCA_948473455.1. NCBI lineage: Eukaryota > Metazoa > Arthropoda > Insecta > Lepidoptera > Gelechiidae > Teleiodes > Teleiodes luculella. The sequence goes on along the minus strand of OX419592.1, from coordinate 4,832,070 downwards.
GGCATTGTGTCACATCTCTACTGAGTCACTTGCCGTGCCGTACACTCATTCTTTCATTCACTCACACACCACCGAACACTCGCTCATTGGTTGTTCTCGTCTCGTCTCTCCCTCCCCTCAACCCGAAGTTGGTTTGGTTGGTTGGTTCGTTTAGTCAGTCTTTTAATTCATTCCATTCTGTTTCTGTTTGCTTGTTTGCATCTTGTTTGCTTTGCGAGGTTTTTGTTTTGCTTAACTATTTTTTGTTTTAATTCATCTGTTAATATTGTTCGGGTCGCTAATACAAACAAAAAAGGGTTGATTTAAAGGTATATATCTAACTTGAAATAACATCATACAACTGCTATATTTTACTTTGATGTTATTGTTATCTGTTATATAGATGAGTGAGTCATGCGTTGAGACTCCAGAGGCACCGGCTTGGTTGTCCAAACTAGAAAGCCAGCGTGAGAAGCTCAGCAAGGCGCGACTTGGTCACGACAGCGGCGCTGGAGCACCTTGCAACTCGTGTGGTCAGTACTCATTAATCATAGTTGCAAAATAAAACCTACCACATATTACACGTCTTTACGTATTGTGTACGCTTCTTCCTTGGTCAGAGAGTCATCTCTTTAGTTACTCAAGGTCCTTGTTTGCCTTGTAAAGACAGCTATGGGGCTACGCCAGTGTGTCGCTGCACTAACAATAAGTCCAGTCACAGTCACTTTCAAGGTGTTTCTTTTGACTCTTCTATCCGGTTTGTTTGTCTGTTTATATTTTTGCATCACAAAACCCCGCCCTGAAGTTGACTCTCTGACCCTCAATCCAGCCTAACCTGAAATCAGGGTGATTAGCAGAGATCAGAACGGGGGTGCTGACATTATCAAAACTATGGGAATGAATTTCTGCTATATTAAAAGAAAATATTGGTGCATGAAACACAAGGTTAGAAAACGGCCCCCTCTTTTCGACTACTGGTAGATGGTTTAGCTAACAAACAATAGGTGTTCATTACTTTGTTTTCTACATTCCAGGCCCATCATGTCCCGGACTAGACCTGCATTTTTGGCGGAAAGTTTGTAGGTCGTGCCATTGCAGCAAAGACGTTCATGATGTACAAGACGATGACTTGTCTGGGTGGGCCCAGTTCGAGCTACTTGGCAATGTCAAACCAGCTAAAAAAGCGTCAAGTAAGTCTGATTACTATTAAATTAATATACGAGTATACTATGTTCCAGACAAAGATGGAAACAGATGGAGGAGGCTTTTAACCAAAGGGGACCACACATCACAAAAAAGAAAAATAAAATAACCAAACCATAACTTTATTAGATGTGTTCGATGTATAAAGCTTAATAAAATAAATAAAAAAATGAAATAATACTGTTCATTAGATGATACTGCCACTTTTTACCCGACTATGGATAAGCAAAAGGAGATTTATTATTTGGACCTGTATTGTATGCTATGTATGTATGTATGTATGTATGTGGGTATGGATATTCATCTGTTCCCTAATAACTTCTAAACTAGTTATCATATGTGGTTATCAATTTGTTTTTCTAGTGCCATTGATCAAAATCAGAGGAGTGACAGATAAGCCAGTGAAACTTGATTGGGTGCCTCCAAATGCTTCAACAGAGTTGGTATGTATGTAGGATTGATAATGCTGATAGTTATAATATCAGATAGTTATATCAGCATTATCAATCCTTACAATATAACTATCAATGTTATTAATCATTATTCATCAATATTAGTATGATCTTGATGATTTGTAACACAATTTCGCAGAGAAATATGGAAATCAGGGATTTCACGAAATCCCTAGGGATATCACGAAATCGCGGAAGATGCCGAATTGTCTTGTTTACTCGTATTTCGTCTTCTTACTAAAATCTAGTGATATGACAAAATACAATACAATACCAAAAAAAAACAATACCAATAAAACACCAAACACCAATAAATACCAACACCAATAAAAAAAAATAAAAAAATAATAACAATAAATAACAAAAACAAATAATAATAAATACCAATTCATCGTCAGTGATATGTCGTTTCACTAAACTAAATCTGTATGGAGTGTCCGGCCTGTAACTTAGGACTTCAGTCTCGAGGTTTCTTCCCCTCAACCTTTCCCGCCACCATCAGTCTCTAGAATACATGTCTATCAAAAGTCCCAAGTAGCCTGCTAATGTATTCAGTGTATAGTAGCCAGCACATGCGGCTGGACATGTTGACCTTTAGAGTGTCCATATTCCGTAGCGGTAGGGGTGAATTTCGTAGAGCGAATGTCCAACCGCATGTACTGGCTTCTGTACATATGGATATAAAGGCATGAGTAAGATTATTGATGCATTTTATGATTTCACACTTTGTGCAATTTTGTGAGCAAGTACCATGGGTCAGTATTTGGAAATTATTAAAAACGACGGAGTTATATTATGGGGATTGCCCGGCTTGCTATTACAAAATAGCTATAGCTACATTTAGATTAAGACCCTTGTCGGACCGTGGCGGTTGACTACATTGAACTGCTAATTTTATTAGCGTACATAGAAAAGACACCCGAGAACCGCACTCAGTAATATGAATTGGAGGTTGCGACCTTCAACTTCTATTTTTTTTTTCTTGCCGTGCACTCCGCTCGCCTTCCGCTGCTGCCATGTCGGCACATAGAATGTAAGGCACCTATTTCACGGGAGACAAAAGACAGGAGACGAAAGGGATGCAGTTATGCTTTAGAATGAGATACAAATACACTGCGCTCACTATTGCGCATAACTGCGTTCCTTTCGTCTTTTGTCTCCCGTGAAATAGGTGCCTAAGCGAGCTATCACACTGGCGACAAAGACAAAGTCGTGCAAAAACGAAAAGGGACGCAGTTATGCGCAAGAGTGAGCGCGATGTATTTGTATCTCATTCTAACGCATAACTGCATCCCTTTCGTCTCCTGTCTTTTGTCTCCCGTAATTTGTGAATGTTTGTGCGGCATTGTTTGGTGATTGCAGGTATCGGAGTACATGTCGTGCCTGGGCTCGCTGGCCCCGGTGTCGGGTTCGGAGGCGGCCAAGCGGCGCCGCGCGCAGCTCCGCACGCAGCTGCCGCCGCACGACGTGGCGCCCGACGCGAGGCAACACGCCACCGACCACGAGAAGTCCGAACACACGGTATGTACACCACCACTACTACCGCTGTAGCAGGCGGGGGTCATCTATAGTAGACGGCCCCTCCGCGCCCCTCCCACCCCCTTCGCTATTCTCTCGATGCTAGTCTCGCCGCCGCCGCCGCCGCCGATGCCGCCTCTAGCTGTGGACAACTTCATACAATTGCCTACGTTTGTTTCCATCGCTCTTCGCTGTTTGCGGTCGCCGCCGCCGCGCTAAGCTGTGGCCAGGGGGTTAAAGTACAAATTTAAAAAATGTGGTAGGCTTAGTGTACGCCTTATCAAGTATGCACCGTAAGCACGGGTATGACAGTCCGAATATCTTCAACGCGTTCGTTTAGTAGAAAATGGTTATCGGAGCTGATTGTTTTTCCCGATGAAAATAAGTAATAGGAGAACAATGTCAAAACGTGCAGTGATAAGATGCAAACATTACTCGAGGAACAAATCCACAAAGAAAAATAATTTCACCGCCCATAGAACACCTGCTTACGCTTGGCATAAAGGCAACGGAGCGGTGCGCGTGCTCTATGTTTATTTATACTCTAAGAGCTTGACCATTTAGCGACAGCGACGTGTTGTGTTATGAAGCGAGCGGCGTGGTGGCCGGCAGCGTAGCGGCAGATGTTGAGGATAGTAAGTTCGAGTTCGTTTGTGTTCTTTGATACATTAAATTTCACATAAACACATAAAACTGCATCACACGGACGCTGGAGTGTCCTCGAGCAAACACCCACTTCTTCTTTAAATCCTTCTCTATACAAGCTGTGCTTATGTGGAACAAGCTTCCGAAACCTATCCAAAACAGCCCCTCTATTGACATTTTTAAAAAAAGGTTGAAAGAGCACTTTTTATCCTTGTAACTTTGAAGTATATATATTGATGTATATATATATTTATTTATTCATGTTAATGTGTATTTGTATTGTATTATTAATATATATCTTGTTGTTAGGTATTTAAGTAGCAGTTTAGGTATTTTGTATTATTTTATTTAAAGTTAAGTTTTTATTTATAGCATTTTATCTTTATAACCTTCTTTAGGTGCACTTCTTGTCTATCTCTTAAAATTATTCTTCTTTTTTCTCACGAGCGTATAGGTTAGCTGGAAGAGATCTCTTTGTAGAGATAAGCTCGCCTTTGCAATTAAGTTTATAAGAAATTTTTGTGATGTTTATGTGCAATAAAGTATATTATATAAAATATAACAAACAGGACAGTAGGCGGATCTTATCCTATAAGGGATTTCTACAAACCCAAAGGTCTGTATCTAGGTCGGGGATGTATTTCAAGGATTTTGGCAATGAGAAAAGCGCTGCCTTCTTTTATTATGGAAATGCATTTCGACTATGCAATATGCATTCCATTCTTAGAATCCGGAGCGAATTTATTCCACAAAATTCTCGTGTTTAAATTCTAAATCCAGTTTTTTTTACAAACTTAAGACAGACACGTATTTTTGTTTGCAGGAATACATTACGCGCATCAAAGACCATGTGGTTGGTATGGGCAATGTCGTCAGAGTGGGTCCACTACAAAGCGGCGAGGTGTATTCCGTTGAGAACAGCAAGACTCACTCAGCCACCAAGTCTTACGCGCTCCCACTCAAGATATCTAACGTCTCCAGAGGTGTTAAGTACAACATAGTTCCTAAAAATGCTTCCGATAAGAAACTAGTTTTGGATTCGCAGGGTAATATAGTAAGCAGCGCTGCTAACTTGCCAGACTACAAATCTAGCCCGATACTCAGTCGCGTCGTTAAAGATAAGCTTCACGTGATGCGCATTGAGTCAGACAGAATTAAAAGCGCTGTGGAACACGGCCCCGTATACGATAAACTACTTAAACATCTCACTGATCTGAATATGCCCGTCGCAAACGATGTATACTTACAACCAATCAAGCTTTTCCGTGATGAATACAACAATAATCCTCAATTCAAAGAGGAAACGAATGCATTTGCCAGCAAATCTTTGGGAGCTCATATCATGCCAGATCTGTGGTCTAACACCAACAACAACGTTATGGGAACAGCTAAATTGATAGACAGTCGCATCCAGAAAGGCACAATATTTGCGCCGAACGGAGAGATATGGAGCTGGAAACACGAGCCTACTACTCCAGAACACAGTGGAACAATATGCTCGACAAAGATCAACCCTCAGTATTCAACCACAACTAAACCGCCTAATCAGGTGGAGCCGCAACAAACCGCTCCTCTTAGGGAGTATCTCCGAAACCATTCCGAAGAAGAGTTGCCACCGCCACCACTCCCTAACTACAGCACCTACCCTGGAATGAAGCCTCAAGAAGACTGGTCGCATTCCCCAGAGAGCAATCTCGCAGATAACGCTGGATATCCAACATCTCACGCGGATTACGAGAACGTAGACCCTATCATCGACCAGCTTTCAGATATGTCGCTCAGCCCCGATGAAATAGAATTCAACAGAAAGTTGTACAACGAGGGCGTTCCGTGCCAGCGCTGCGTGAAGCCGATGTTCGCGGGAGAAGTGGCTGTCAAGGCCGAACGAGCCGGCCAAGAGGCCATCTGGCACCCGCAGTGCTTCACATGCAGCAAGTGCGGGGAACTACTGGCGGATTTGGTGTACTTCTTCTACAAAGGCGAGATCTACTGCGCACGTGACTTGGCCAATGTACTTGAAATACCACGTTGCGCTGGTTGCGACGAGTTGATATTTACGCGGCCGTACACCGCCGCGGAAGGCCGGGCGTTCCACGTGCAGCATTTCTGTTGCTACCATTGCGATGCGCCATTAGGGGGCAAGAAATACGTGCCAGATGATAAAACGGGGCTGCCGATTTGTTTGTCGTGCTACGACCAGTTTCACGCCGAGCGGTGCCGAGCGTGTGGCGGCGTTATAGGGCCCGAGCAGCAAGGCGTGTCGTGGGCTACCCTGCATTGGCACGTCGACTGTTTCATATGCTCGGGGCGGACGTGTGGAAAGAGCCTACTTAGCGGACGATTTGTCGTCAAACAGGAGATGCCTTTCTGCAGCGTGCCGTGCGTACAAAGCCGGATCAAGTAATTCACATATGAGATTAATAAAGTGGATTTGAGGCTAGATCTACTCTTCCCTACTCTTGGATTTGTATTGTGTGCCAATGTCTGCACTAAATAAATTGATTTACTTCGTTTGTAAAGCCCGACCAAAGAAATAAAAATCCTCGCCATATTGCGGAATTTCAATGAAACTAATTTTATAAGGGAAATTTTTGCCATAGTCGTAAAAAAATACACGTGGCGCCCCCAGAGCAGGATTTTTATCTCTTTGGTCAGGCTTAAAAATGCTAAATATTTGCTATTTCAGGAAAAGTCATATACGGTTTATAAATTATATAATACTAGCGACCCGCCCCGGCTCCGCACGGAAAATGGTTATTGTGGATTATTCTTAAGTATATTATGCATGTATTATATATAAACCTTCCTCTTGAATCCCTCTATCTATTAAAAAAAACCGCATCAAAATCCGTTGCGTAGTTTTAAAGATTTAAGCGTACAAAGGGAGGGACATAGGGACAGAGAAAGCGACTTTGTTTTATACTATGTAGTGATGTAAAGATAAACCAAAATAATAGCCTCTATATATCCAACTACTAAAGTTGAACTAGGTTTATTTAACGTTAAAGTGCTGCTTGGAGGCAGCCATATATTTTTGTAGAAAGAACTCTATACTTACTTTGAAACCATTCGTCTACTGAGGGAAACAAAACAAAAGTAGTTTTTGAAGAAATGCAGAATTTAGTTTAGTTTTTGTACAATTTTACCAACTTTGTGCTTAATTTGAAACCTCAAGAAAGAGAAGACTTTGCAATGGACCTTGTTATACAACCAATATTTAAATAACACAGATTTTCCACTAAGTTCTCTCTTATGTTATTAAATTAATCAATTAACAAACAAAATTAAATTATAGTTAAATGTCTCTTCCAAATCTTGGATTTTATATACACTGTGGCACAAAAAGGGAGATCCCTCTCTTTCTTGGGTGCCTATAAAGAGTGCCTTGTTTAATCCTGACAACTATGAAAAAATCGTTTCGGACGGTTGGTTATATACCTAAGCATTATTTTTTAATGTGTTGTAAAAAATATTTTAAAATAATAGCAATAGTAGTACATTCCATGGTAGGTACTGACTGTGACTGGGCTGGGGCAACTCTTGACAAAAGTAAATGATAAATAAAATTATGTTAAACAATTTCAATTAAAAATGTGATAAGTAAAGCTTATGAGTAGGTTTAAAAATAAGTGATATTTTATGGTATTCTTTGGTCATGACATTCCTTGAAGTGCCATTATTTTGATACAAGTTTATAGTTTTAAATTAAACTAAATGACTATATTGTTTGGGTGATTTTGCCATTAGGTGAATAATATATACTGTATTTTTGAAAGTATAAAATGATATAATAAAGCTATTTACAAAGAATAAGTAGTTTCTTTTCTGTTCTTATGTATATTCATAGTCAAATTTCAGATGTGAGCAGTTGAGACCTAAAGGGATTGGGAACTGTTTCTGTTTTTTTTTCTTTTTGATTCTGTGGTCTTTCAGCTTTGTTTTGGTCCAGTCACCATCTTTTTCTTTCAAAACAACTGGTTATAGTCCCTAAGGACTGTATGAATGTTAAAAACAAAAAGACTGATGCCATAGCTTTTATCAGCCGAAGCAGGCAAAACAGACGAAACCCAGGCGAAAATAGTTGGACTCTTTACTCAAAATGAACTATTTCCTCCCTTGAGGTCCCTTTTTGGTCAACCACTCACATATTGTCATAGTCAAGCTGTAATAGATTTACAGCGACTTACTTTCATTATAAAATAAGGTAAAATGATCAAACAAGGAAAATAACAGTGAAAGTACAAATCAAAAATATTAATACAGTTTATTATTGAGAATATAGATTAATGAACATAGTTCAAGCTTATGGACTTATTAAATGACTTAAGCTTTTAATTTCAATTTGCCAAGATCATTCTTTAACTTGTTCAAGTTCTCCTGCAAGGCCTCTTGTTTGTTCTCTAGAGCAGAAATGTGGTCGTCTGTCCGTTTGATCTCTTTGCTAATGTACTCCATACGTTTAGCGACGTTTTGTCTAGCTTCTTCCAAATCTTGTTTCACTAGCACTGGCCCAATTAGTTTATAAACATCGGCATCCTTTTTCAAAAGCTCTAATTCTATTTTCACCGCCTTATTTTCATTTAACTGGCTGTCTAATTGCTGTTTCTGGGCTACTGCCTTATGATATTCTTTTTGCACACCATTAAAAATCTCTAGCTCTTTTTGTAATTTCTTCTGTATTTCTTCAGCCATTGTAAGGAAAATTAGATAATGCAATGCACGAATTACTGGATTTACTGTTAAATATTAAATTTATCGTATCATTCGCAACGAAAAATAATTACTGCCCCGAGTTTTATAGGTTATGATGTTGACAGCTGACAGACACAAATTGTCAATTTGACAGCTCTATTTTTCAGCAATTTTCTCGTATCAAAGAAAAAGGCAAAAATATATTGTGCACCTTATGGCTCCTCTACATGATGGATGGACCAGCGCTTGTCCAGCAAAATGGCCATCGAATGGTGAGTACGCATCTACACGATGGCGATATACAGTTGAGATCTGAACGTTTACCGAGATGGACGTAGATAGCCGCTGTGGCAATTATTTATACAGCACATACTGTCATTTTCTTAATGTGCGCAAGAATAAAGTAAAATATATTTTGAAACAAGCTTTTATTTAAATCCTCTAAAAAGATAAGAATAAATTAGGATTTCATCAAACCCATTAATTTATTACATTACATTATTTATTTTGGCTTGTTTACACGTATTAAGTTGTTAAGTAGTTAACTAAATTTTAAGTTAAAATTAACTTAATGGCTGGTTTACACTTATTAAGTGACGAAGTAATTAACTAAATTTTAACTTGATTTTAACTTAATTCTTGCGTGTAAACAACCACTTAAGAGCTCTTTAGTCACAAGTGGTAAGTAAATGATTTAGTGGTTAAGTGAACAAGTGAAATAGAATCTAGTCTATTTTTGATTAAGTAGCCGCGCCTCCCGCACCGCTTGCATTCCCCGGTAGGCGTGGCTTTCTACTAAACTGTCATTTAGTTACGTGTGAACTCAACAATTTAGTGAAGTACTTAAGTAGTACAGTGAACTAAAGAGTGCATAAGTTAGACAAACGTGTAAACGATCGGTTACTTAAAATTAAGTTAATTTTAACTAAAAATTTAGTTAACTACTTAACAACTTAATTAAATCATCCGAAGACATCCCGGACGTCAGCCTGTACGAGATTAGGATGGCTCTCAAACAGTTAAAGAACAATAAGGCACCGGGTGATGACGGAATAACTGCTGAGCTTCTGAAGGCAGGTGGTACACCGGTCTTGAAAGCCCTTCAGAAACTGTTCAATTCCGTCATCCTCGAAGGTACAACGCCGCAGGCGTGGCTTAGAAGCGTGGTGGTCCTCTTCTTTAAAAAGGGTGATAAAACCCTTTTGAAGAACTACAGACCCATCTCGCTTCTGAGCCATATCTACAAATTGTTTTCGAGAGTCATCACGAATCGTCTCGCGCGCAGGTTCGACGACTTCCAGCCTCCCGAACAAGCCGGTTTCCGAAAGGGCTTTAGTACCATAGACCACATCCACACGCTGCGGCAGGTTATACAGAAGACTGAGGAGTATAACCAGCCACTATGCTTAGCGTTCGTGGACTATGAGAAGGCCTTCGATTCGATTGAGACTTGGGCAGTGCTGCGGTCTCTTCAGAGGTGCCAAATCGACTACCGATATATTGAGGTGCTCAAGTGTTTGTATGAGAACGCCACCATGTCTGTCCGGCTCCAGGATCAGAACTCCAGACCAATCCAACTGCAGCGGGGTGTGAGACAGGGAGACGTTATTTCTCCGAAACTGTTCACCGCTGCAATGGAGGATGTCTTTAAGCTTCTGAACTGGGAAGGACATGGCATCAATATCAATGGCGAGTACATCTCTCACCTTCGGTTTGCCGATGATATCGTAGTCATGGCTGAGACCTTGGAGGACCTCGGCACAATGCTCGATGACCTTAACAGAGTCTCCCAACAAGTGGGTCTTAAGATGAACATGGAGAAGACAAAGGTCATGTCGAACTCCCATGTAGTACCCACTCCAATAAAAGTTGGGGACTCATCTCTCGAAGTTGTAGATCATTACGTCTACCTGGGACAAACAGTCCAATTAGGTAGATCCAACTTCGAGAAGGAGGTCAATCGTCGAATCCAACTCGGCTGGGCAGCGTTCGGGAAGCTGCGCAATATCTTTTCGTCCCAAATACCGCAGTGTCTCAAGTCAAAAGTCTTTGACCAATGTGTGTTGCCAGTGATGACTTATGGATCCGAGACGTGGTCGCTTACAATGGGCCTCATAAGAAGGCTTAAAGTCACCCAAAGAGCGATGGAGAGGGCTATGCTTGGAGTTTCCTTGCGTGATCGAATCAGAAATGATGAGATCCGTAGGCGAACCAGAGTCACCGACATAGCCCGAAGAATCGCTAAGCTTAAGTGGCAGTGGGCTGGGCACATTGCGCGTAGAACCGACGGCCGTTGGGGCAAAAAGGTTCTCGAATGGCGACCGCGCGCCGGAAGACGTAGCGTGGGCAGGCCCCCCACAAGGTGGACCGACGATCTGGTGAGGGTCGCGGGAAGCCGCTGGATGCGGGCAGCGCAGGACCGATCGTCGTGGAGATCTTTGGGGGAGGCCTTTGTCCAGCAGTGGACGTCTTTCGGCTGAAATGATGTAACAACTTAATACGTGTAAACCAGCCATAATTTTAAGTAACCGATCGTTTACACGCTTAAAATTATGGCTGGTTTACACGTATTAAGTTGTTAAGTAGTTAACTAAATTTTTAGTTAAAATTAACTTAATTTTAAGTAACCGATCGTTTACACGTTTGTCTAACTTATGCACTCTTTAGTTCACTGTACTACTTAAGTACTTCACTAAATTGTTGAGTTCACACGTAACTAAATGACAGTTTAGTAGAAAGCCACGCCTACCGGGGAATGCAAGCGGTGCGGGAGGCGCGGCTACTTAATCAAAAATAGACTAGATTCTATTTCACTTGTTCACTTAACCACTAAATCGTTTACTTACCACTTGTGACTAAAGAGCTCTTAAGTGGTTGTTTACACGCAAGAATTAAGTTAAAATCAAGTTAAAATTTAGTTAATTACTTCGTCACTTAATACGTGTAAACCAGCCATTTGTTCAAGTGGGACATAAAAACTTGTCGAGATATTTTTTTTTTTTTTTTTTTTTTCTAGCCCGTACTGTCCCACTGCAGGGCAAAGGCCTCTCTCATCTCCTTCCACTTTTTCCTATCCCGAGCTATGCTCTCCCACTCCCCAGAGTACGCATCCAGCTCGTCTCGCCACCTCTTGCGGGGCCGACCACGACCCCTTTTTGCATTTTGAGGCACCCAATGGTTAGTTCTTTTGGCCCAGAGTTCAATCGGCATACGGGTGACGTGGCCTGCCCAGTCCCACTTTAAGTGGGCAGCTTTCTGAGCCACATCGATTATTTGTGTCTTGGAGCGCAGCGTCGTATTTCTAACTCGGTCAATTAGTCTTACACCAAGTATGCTACGCTCCATATTTCGCTGGCAAACCTTGAGTTTGGTTTTTTGGATGTCAGTCAAAGCCCAAGTCTGTGCACCGTAGGTAAGGATGGGTAAGATGCACATATCCATGAGTTTTCGTTTTAGTGATAACGGCAGTTTACCTTTAACTAGATCTTTCATGGCCCAGTAGCTCTTCCAGGCATTTTCAGTTCGTCTTTCGACTTCCTTATCTTGTCTGCTCTGGAAAGAGACTACTTGGCCTAGGTAAAGGTACTCACGGACATATGCTATTCTTTCCCCATCCACTTCTACTACTTGCTCGGCGCGATTCGACATGAGCTTGGTCTTTGACATATTCATCCTCAAACCAACCTCAAGGCTCTCTTTGCTCAGCTCTTGCAACATTTGTTGAAGCTCAGTAGCCGTCGAGGAGAAGAGGACAATATCGTCCGCGAAGCGAAGATTAGTTAATCTCGCTTCGCCAACGATAACGCCTCTATTTTCCCAAGCTGGTGCTAATTTCCGGAATATTTCCTCTAAGGTTGCGGTAAAAAGTTTGGGAGACAGTGGGTCACCCTGCTTGACCCCCTTTTGAATTGGAAATGATGGTCCAGGTATTTGCAAACTGACGGCAGCACTACTGTTGCTATATATATTCTTTATCAACTGTATGTAGGTTTCGGGTATATTTTGGTTATGTAAGGCTTTGTATATTGAACTGTGGGTAAGACTGTCGAAAGCTTTTGAATAGTCAACAAAAGCTAAATACAATGGAAGGTGGAATTCATGGTATTTCTCAATTATCTGGTTTAAGGCGTGAAGGTCGAGATATTAACAAACTTTATTAAAAACATTTATTTATTATATTTAGCATTGTGGAATGGGCCACGTGTAGATGCGTACCACCATCGCTGGCCCATTCCCCTTTGATGTGTGGGCGAAAAACCGACACCGCGGCCATTCCGCCGCCATCGTACGCACCCACCACAAGCCAGCCTACGCCACTACGCCCTCTATATGGTGGCCCACTGCCATGGACCATCATGATGGCCCATCATGTAGAGGAGCCATTACACGGTGACCTTACTCAGCCCAATCATGCCATGCAAAGATGCCATGCATGATGATGATGCATGTGCCAGCCATGCATGTCAATTCATGTCTAACCAGAAAAATAAAAATATTACGGAAATTCAATAGATGTGTTGACCGAAAGACAATAATATCATGAGAGACATCGTCTGCTGACCTCAGTCTACTGTGGTCTGACTGAGGGGCTCTGTTTGTCTCTAAAGTTGATTAAAGGTTGACTTCGGAACCAAGCGTCAGCGACACTGACGCTGCGACACGAAAAATAATAATTGACTTACGGTAATGAATGTATCATCATCATCATCATCATGTCAGCCGAAAGACGTCCACTGCTGGACAAAGCGGCCTCCCCCAAGGATCTCCACAATGATCGGTATATTAAGAATCAAATACTCAAAAGGAAGTTGCCGCGACGACACAGACGCGCCGGGAGAGAACGCCGCGTCACTGTCGCTTGCCTCCAAAGTCCATCTTAAATACATCACCATCAGTGTTGCTGACGCTTGCTTCCGAAGTCCACCTTTATAAGAAAGCCTCTATAGAAATTAAAAACCTGCTCTGGGAGCGCCGGGCGCCACGTGAATATTTTTACGACTATGGCAACAATTTCCCTTATACCCGTACAATATAGTTCCATTGAATTGAAATTTCGCAATATGGCGAGGTTTTATATTTATCTGGTCGGGCTTTATGTACTTAAGTGCTTCCTTCAAGAACATACAAAGTGGTTTCATTTTTTTGCGTGCGCGGTTGAGTTATGAAGAAATAAAATAAAATAATGATGTATGAGATAACAATATATTAAACTATCAAGGCATTAAAATTATTCATAAATAAACACTAATTACTAACTTTTTTGGTATATTAAATTATGGAACTTATTAAGTAGTTTTTATGAAGTTTTACAGGGGTTTTCCATACTCGACAGTCCACAAGTAACCTGCATTGGGATCTCCGCTCTGTTTGGCTTCCTTTTCAATATTAGCTGCCTTTTTGAGCACGAGATTTAAAGCTTGAAATAATTCAGCGTTTTCTTTTGCAGGTCTTGTGGGGGCTGTAAGTTTTTCTGATCGTTTTGCGAATTTACTCGTTTTGCCAAATCTTTCCCTTACAAATTTTTCATACAAATCCTCTTCTTCATCGTCCTCCTCATGATGCGATGGCTTTTTTTTGTAGTCATCTTTTTCTTTACCATCGCTATAATAACTACCGTAGTACCTAGGTTCATAACTGTCGTGATCATCACCTTTTTTATTTTCATGACCATGATCGTGAGGATTGTCTTCATTATATTCTTGTTCGTCATAGTTAAAGAATTTTTCTTTTTCAGGCTCTTTATCATTTTTTTTCTTTATGTAGAAAGGTTCATCATCAGGAAAAGCTAAAATATTTTCGGGCAGTTTAATTTCAGGCAATTTTACTGAAACATCGTCAAATTTTATATTTAAATTGTCGTCGTAATGAGCTGGTTCTGTAGGAGTAATAATATCCACAGTTCCTTCATCCGATCGGGGACTATCTTGCTGCGTCGTATTTTCGTCATTAGATTTTTCATGCGTATTATTTTCTTGTTGTTCCTTTTTGGCGTGATTGTAGTTTAGTGGTATTCTTTCAAATTCTTGTTTTACGTCTCCTTTGTTACTTACGACTTGTTTAGCACTTACATCATCATTTTTCTCTTCACTATTTAGCTTAACACCCAATAAAGTTTCTAAGCTTGTGTCTTCATTTGCTTTTATAGCTTCTTTGCTATGTTCTTCTGAGGATTGTTCTTCATCGGCATGAATCTCAACTACAGGTTTAACTTCTTCATCATCTATGTGAACTGGTTGCTGATTTTCTTCACTGTTATAGCTATTCAATGAGATATCAGATTCATCCGTAGACCTTGCAAATTGATGGCTGTCCTCTTGTACTGTGCTCGGTTCAGATGTTGTCAAAGGTTTGATTAGTGGACCACTGAGAGTATCGTAGTTGTCATGAGCATCTGATATAGCTTCAACGATTCCCTTATTATTAAGGCGTATTCTTTCGAAGTTACTGAAATCTGTTAGATCTACATCTGTTATTTTTATTGGAGATTTCAATTGCTCTCTGTCGTTTATTGAATGGTTGTTTGATGACGTATCGGGATTTGTCTTTTTTCTTTTCATTATAGCAATAATAGCTTCTTCTTCTTGACTTTCCGGTTCGGTACGCTCATTTGTTCTAAGATTATAATTTTCATGTTGTTTGTTTTGTGGTCTCCGAGATTGAGAATAATTATCATCTTGGTGTAGAACTTCTTCACCTGAATTATCTTTATCTTTAGTCGCAAACGATTTTTCGTGAGGTGTTGAACGATACGACTTATCATTATTATTCCTATTATTTTCCCTACTATCGTTTTTGAAATTAACAGACTCTTCGCTCTGTTCACCGCCTTCATTGCTATCTGCCGATGGAGCCGAATATTTAGCTTTACTGTTAGGGTATATATCTTCTCGACTGTCACTTTTATCGTCACTGTGTCTATCATGATTTTCAGTACTTGTTGGGTAAAATTTGCTAGTTTTTTTTTCACTACTGTTGGGTTCATCCTCTTTATAGCTACTTTTTTCTTCACTTTGTTCACTGGACGGGTGAGTATTCTTTCTAATATATTCGTCCTTTTCTCTACGTTCAGGATAATATTTCTTTTGGGCTTCTTCGTTACTTTCAAAACTCTCTCGATCACTGTGAGGTCTTTTGTTCCTATATTCACTTTTTTCTTCGCTATATGGAGAAACATTCCTTTCATCGTTATTGTCTTCATCGCTACTATCATTAGAATTATTCTTATCTCTATTGTCGCTATTATCATTTTGACTATTAATATATTCTTTCTCTCGCTGTTCATTATCATCGTGGTATGATTCTCTGCTTTGGTCTTTATATTTTTTATTGTAATTAAGTTTATCCTTTTCTTGTTCACCACTATGATTTTCTTTATTGTATTGTTCACTACTTTCTTTACGATTTTCGTCACTGTTTTCAGCTTCATCACTATGCTCTCTTTCAACAGAAGAACTGATATCTTTTTCAACACTGTCTTTGATGGGCTCTTCATTTCTTTTTCCATCATCTTCAGATTCAGCTTTTCTGTGATTACTTTTTTCTTGATTTTTATAAAATGGATTGTCGTGTAAAGTTTCAATGTTAAAATCTGCTAAATGGGCAGGTTTAATGATTCCGCCTCTGACTTGTCTTTCAAAATGGGGACTAATATGTTGACCGTGAGACGTTTCATAATTGACTATTAACGGTGCACTTTCTGCATATCGAAGACCATCATTGGTAGTTCTTCTTTTCCTCTCGAGTTTATTTTTAGGATGACCACTAGATTTATGAGAAATGTTTGGTGTATCATCCTTTTTGTAAACATATTTAAGTACTGTGTCTGTTCCACGATTTTCTTTAGAATTTTGGTTACATTCAGTGCAATTTAAACAGTTCTTGTTGCAAGGGGTTGTTTGGTTACTAGGTTCTTCATGTTTTTGGAAAACATTGGCGGTAAGTGTGGTATTTTCAACAATTACTGAATCTGTATTGTTTGATATTATTTTTAATGGAAGTTCTTCCGCTTCGGTTTCATTTTTAACAGCAACGTGTGCTTCTGTTATCTGTAAAAGGATAAATATAATCTTAATAGAGTTCATAGACAATAAATATAGCAATTATATAACAAGCAATCAATATTAAAACTTTATTTACCCTCCATTTCTACTAAAAAAAGCGATAATTTAGGCGATGTGTTACTATTTTTTTCTACGTCTAAATAAGGGTGAATAATGAAAAAAAAACAAAGTTATAATTTACGATTTATTATATTTTACTTCTAAGTATATGGGTAGGTACTATATACACTAAACTACAAAATAATTCATGCATCACTGTTTAGAAAATTCGTTGACTGCAAAATAAATAATACACAAACAATGACCACATTTTCTTTTATCATATAAATTTTACTTATGTTCTTGAAATTACTTTGTCTAATAAATAACAAACAAAGACTAATGTACAATGGACTACAGTGCTGAAGAGTTACATAACTATACCATGATTTTATATTTTTCGATAAAATGTATATTAAGTAAAGTCATTACATGAACTCTGAAAATTTATTAATACTACAGTGTTGGGATGAATATATTGTTGTTGCTTATTATTATTTATTCACAAACAAAACACTTTTCCAAAATAACAAATAAAGTACTAAGCTGTCAAAAACATAGTATTGATAGTGCAATTTTACAGCTTTAAGAGTATTGTGTAATAATATTTAATTAAGGACAATTTACATTCATACTGTGAATATAAAAATATGCATACGTACGTGGTTGATTTAGTAAACAAAACAAAGAAATACTTTGAGCTACAGATACTATGGCAATTAAAAGCATTTGGCCTTGGCTAAGCCTCTACCTACAATCAATTTGTACGATTCCTTACTCTACGATATAAATAGGTTTAGGAAGATCGTGCGAAAAATTTCCAACATCATAGAAATTTGTTGCACGGTCATAGTAAAAAATACTTTTACTCCAGTATTGACCGAGACCTTAATATAAATGACTGTTATCAGTATCGGATATGTACAGGTCAATGGCAGCATGTTCAAGCTGAATAGGGAACCAAGACGTGTTTGTTTTTATTGCATTAATTATTTTATTTATTCCGGCCTTTAGTACATCTAATCTTATATCCTACCGACTGCGCCAAAAGAACCCCACAAAAAAATTTGCTTAAATTAATGTAAATTAATGTAATTCATGTAATATTTAAGAAACGGACTGATTTTATAGAAATCAGATTAAACAGAAGGGACCCCTATTCAGCTTTCCGACAAAACTACTTGTGACTAAGTGTATAAACTAAGGACTACGGTGCGGACTATTTCTTGCCGTACGGGCCGAACTCGAAATTACTCACGAAAGGCTTGGGCCCGTGGAAGGGCGTGGGTTCTGCCCACTTGCTGAAGTCCATTGAAGGGATAATCCCGCTTCGACAGGGTACTCGGGGATTTCTGAAAAAATAACATTAGGTAAAATTTTTAGATGAAGGGGAAGGGGATTAGATTAGAAGGGGAAGAATAACTGAATGTGGAGTCAGAATTCATGAAAAATGCCTGATGATTAAAAAGTATATTTTTCTATATAAAGTTGATAATAATATAATAATTTGTTCAGTAACTAAACAAGTGGTTTAGCAGAAGTAGCAGAGTACACATTACACGTATCTGCCAGTTCTGTTCAAACTAATATCTCATCTCCTCTTTATTGTTGGCACTTCTTCATCAATAGTATGAGACCTTGGTTTGAGCAAAGCTTTTTAACTGGTTGAGAAAAGCTATTTAACTTTTGACATCATTATTGTTAAAATCTATCCCAAATTTTGAAATTATCAATCCCGTGTAAACCTTATATTGCAGTTTAATCCGCGTCTCAAGCAGGTATGCGCACGATTACTAAGTTTATTGCAACCAAGAGCACACCCATTCCAAACAGTGCGAAAGCAAATAAGACCATCGAAGCAGCAAAAACACCTTTGTTTTGTAAAGTTGTTTTTGCTGCCGCTCTACGACCACAATATATTATAATAAGAATAAACTAAAAATTTAATAACCCCCGCCACAAAACCGTTACTTAGATCCTTTCAACAACTAGAAAAGAGCTGATACTTAATCTTCAAATGGTAAAATATTTTCTTTGATCATAGCTAAGAACACTTTCGATTATGACACCTTGTAAACAAAAAAAAAAACTAGATCGAAAATCGGCGCTAGTAGCTACGATGCCACAGACAAACTAGTAGGTACTTATAATATAACATCCTTGAGACAGACAGACAGACAGACACGTAAAACTTATAACATCCTTGTTTTTCGGGGTGCGGCCATGTTTGTTCGTTGAAGGGGTACTCACAGCTCGTGGTCTGGCAGCACCATGGGGTAGAGCTGCACGGTGTCGATGATGTCGGTGTTGTCGCAGATGACGCGCGCCAGCCGAGCCTTGCGCACCTCCGCCAGCTGCTCCGGCGTGAACGACGACGGCTGGTTCGGCAACTCGTACCTAACCACCAATCATTTCATTAATCAATGAGTGATTTTAGATTATTCATTTATCAGTTTATTGTTCACAGGGAAAAATACAAAGACACGGTATAAACGATAGGCATAACAGCCTTCTTATTTCCGAGGAAATATCTTCTAGCAGACCCACAGAAAAGACTAGACTAGACTGGGACAAGACGATAGTGAAAGCAGGACGAAAATAATCTCGCATCGAACTTCTACGCACATTATGCTTGGTACGAGTTGTTACTCTAGCTATGCACTCAGTGCCGGTCCTATTAAAATTTTCAGTTGGTGCGGAAACCAAAAGTGGCGCCCTTCTAAATAAAAAAAAAGAATAACAATTAACCTAAAAAAAATTTAGGTTGCCTCTGGCCTCCGATTATTCTGCTGTCAAAAATTGACAAATCATAGAAAAGTTCGTTTAACCAGCGAGTACCCTATTGTGATGTGGTGGACACATGAAAAATAATAATGATGATTGACACCTTTTATTTATTCTGTGTTTAATGCAAACATTAATCAAAGTAAATGGATATGTAGCAAAAAATCGTAAAAATCCCTAGGTATACAGGGCGTCCCACAGCTATGCCACATGGAGGGAAAGTACTTTAAATACCTATTGTAGATAGAACATTTTACTGAAAGAAGGCTTTATTTTAATTCAAAGATCTATAAAAACTGATTCATACATTTTTTAATAATTACATGGTTGAACCGGGAATCGAACCCGCTACATGAGGAAAAAATACACCCTATAGTTTTATCATACCAATCGAAAGGCTTCATCATAAGGATTGTATTTAGCTAATAACATAGTGTCAGAAATAAAAGGAAGAGTATAAATTTTAATATTTGATGTAGTCGCCGAGATCGCCAGATCTAACCCCGTTAGATATTTTTATGGGGTTATGTCAAAAAAATTGTTTACAAGAACCAAGGTCCAAGGCTCTCCCCAGGGAGCTTCTACTGGCGAGAAGCGCCGAGGAGGAGAGCACTACATCTCAGATTCTGAGCACCACAACCCAAAGATGGCCACAGTTCAACCATCCAAAGATGGCAACATCGGTCTCGCCGATCCCCCATGACCGGGTCCTCTGATGAGGCCTGCGAAGAATGCCCCCGCAAGAGCCGCAAGGCTGAAGCAGGAACCCCTCTCTCCCGCAGAGAGAGAGAGAGAAGACCGTTGATGATGATGTGTTGCCAGTGATGACTTACGGATCTGAGACGTGGTCGCCAACGATGGGCCTCATAAGAAGGCTCAAAGTCACCCAAAGAGCGATGGAGAGGGCTATGCTTGGAGTTTCCTTGCGTGATCGAATCAGGAATGATGAGATCCGCAGGCGAACCAGAGTCACCGACATAGCCGCTAAACTTAAGTGGCAATGGGCTGGGCACATTGCGCGTAGAACCGACGGCCGTTGGTGTAGAAAGGTTCTTGAATGGCAACCGCGCGCCGGAAGACGTAGTGTGGGCAGGCCCCCCACAAGGTGGACCGACGATCTGGTGAGGGTCGCGTGAAGTCGCTGGATGCGGACAGCGAAGGACCGATCATTGTGGAGATCCTTGGGGGAGGCCTTTGTCCAGCAGTGGACGTCTTTCGGCTGAGATGATGATGATGATGATGATGATGATAGCCGTGGGACGCCCTGTATAGTCACTTTTCTAGCTTTAGCACTTGCATTTTTTAAAATCAAGTCTGAATAATCTAACTTTTGGGCAATAGCATTTTCTATGGACAAAATTCCAAGACCTTGAAAAAATGAGAGAGATTAAAATTTGAAGACTACTCGCATGCGTTAAGTTGCTTGTTTATTAATCTTTTTGGCAAATATTAGTTTTCGCGCATATTTCAGGATATTTCTAATGATAAAAAAAATAATTTACAAATATTGATTCACAAGTTTTTAATCTACAGTTATGCAAAGTAGGCTCGAAACGCTACTTTCGAAAAAATATTATTAAAATAACTTTGACCAGCGAGGGCGGATATAGCAACATGTGATATATTTGTAATCTACTCATGATTCCCTTTCATTTGATACCCCACATGGTACGTTAATTTATGTGTGCATCTGGATTGAGGGCCCATTTTTTAAAAGTTTACAAAACGATTTGAGATTTACAGGGAATGTAATAAAAAATAGTAAAAACATGAAGCACAGGGTCACGAATTTCTTAAACATAAATTGTAACTGTGGTGATTAAATAACTTGGGCTCTCAATCCAGATGCTCGGCTAAAGTGGCATAGTTCAATTTATGTTTAAGAAATTCGTGACCCTATGCTTCATGTTTTTACTATTCTTTATTACATTCCCTGTAAATCTCAAATCGTTTTGTAAACTTTTAAAAAATGGGCCCTCAATCCAGATGCACACTTAATTTATTTAAATTTTTTTGGCCGCCATTTTGGATTTCAGGTACTTACAAGGATTTTTCGAACTGCTGCTTATAGCAATTTTCGGATTCAGCAATGTCCAAAACCCCCGAAAAGCACTATTAGCAACTTGCTTGAATTGCAATTCAGAGATTGTTTCCTAGTCTACATTGTAACTATGAACTCAAATTCCTCCACATTCTGAATTAATGACAATACCTCAGATGCTGCAACTGAGTCATTAGTTTCTTCGTGAAGATTTTGAAGGGCATCACGGACTGAAGTGTAGTTAAAGCGAACAGCGGCAGGACTAGAAACTCCCAGCGAGTTTCGCAAACTTTTTAATCCTTCTGTGCTTAGATATTATTTTGGCGCCCCCCCCTTGACGGCGCCCGGTGCGGTCGCACCGCTCGCACCGCCCTAGGACCGGCACTGTATGCACTATTGGTAGTTATAAAAATACTGTAAATTCAAAATCAATAACTTGTGTGAGATAATTCATAAAACTTGTATGCAAGCGATTTTTTGCGCTGCGGTCTGGCATAATGTATGCGTACGTAGCTTTAAAAGTGGGAAAGACTATAGTCGTAGCACCTTTGCTTCTGCGTGTTAAGCAATCTGATGCTTGCCTAAGTATGAGTGGGGTGTGGCTTAAATTTAATAAAAGAAGCAGAAGAACTTACCAGAAACGGTCACCTCTTCTAGAATATGAGAACTGTGTAGCTATAACACACGCAAAGGTAGGTCCCAACATGGAGCCCGGTAATGGCCTCTCTGACACTCCTCCCGACCACAAATCCACATCTATCGGATGCTCGAAAATTGTCTCGTACTTCCTCACTGTCTCATTAGGCATGGACCCAAATAAGTCCTGGAAAGTCTCAGCACCGTTCAGTCCGCAGAACTTCCTGAATTCCATATAGCCGGGGATACCGAATTCTCTTCCTCTCTGCATGTTGAATGATACCAGATCCATTCCAAATCGCGCTCCGACTTTCTTGAACAAATGGTTGGTGACTTCTTGAGTGATGGAATCGTCCATGGCTTGTGCGACTTGGTTCATTAGTCCCATAACGTATTCGTCTAACACCCCCGCTCGGTACAAGTCGAATGGTCTTCTGATTAGATCCGATAATCTTTTTGAAGCTGTAAAAAACATTTTACTCTTTTATTATAGAATAAATATATTATTTATAAAAATAGCAGCCCTTGAATTTCTTACAGGATACAGATATAAATTTATTACAATTCTGAAATTTATTCTATCCAAAAGAAGTTCCACTACAGCTGATTATAACAGTAAACTGCTGGAATAAAACGTTTTCCATGAAATTCTATTTCCATAATTCTATCGCTGATGGCGGCAGGCCTAGCAGGATTACGAGAAGTCAAAATACGACATAGTGACAGTACTACTTTGACTCTTGCTTTGTTGTGTTCTGACCAAGGATGTTATGTATGAGTACTACTGTACAACTATTACTTGTAACATCATTGGTTCTGACACATTAGAATCTCAAACTTCTCGCACGTTATATGGTGAGCTTGTAAGTTACCCGCCTGTAGGTACTAGGTACACCTACAAGTCTAAGCCAAGAATTCAACAACTCAAAATCTTTTTAAAAAAAAATTAAGGTAGCCGAAGATTTGATAAAGCAATGTAATGTTTGTAATAGTTACCGATGAATTTGTGCGCCTTGGACCACCGTTCGACGGCGGTGGGTAGCAGCGAGTGTCCGAAGCGGAACGCAGCTGAAGCGAACGCGTCAATCACGTCGGGGTTCACAGTCGGGTCGTAGCCGTCCCAGTAGCCCTGTGGAAACATTGTTAGCAAACAATCAAACAATCACACATCATCGTCGCATTGTTGTTGTTGTTTTTGGGGCTGTTTCGGGGGTTAACTATTAGTAGTTATTTTTTACAAAACCACCAGCTTAAAGAATTCTCCCATTTTTCAGGGGCCTAAAAAGTCTTCTAATTTTTCCTCTGGCAAAGAATTGTGTCAAATAATATGAATTTATGACACACCGATGATCAGTAGATATATTTTAGCTGAAAATAAAAGTAACTCTGTTGATGGGCTTACACTACATGACTCTGGCCATCTTGAGACGTTCCTAAAACAATATCCAGTTAGTAAACTTTGGATTTTGCTTTGTAAAACTCTAATATACAAACAATTTTACCTTCAATCGACCAATTACTTTTTTTTTGCTTCTTCATATCATACTAATATTATAAAGAGGAAAGATTTGTATTTTTGTGCGTGTGTATGTTTGTAATGAATAAACTCAAAAACTACTAAGCCGATTTCAAAAATTCTTTCACCATTAGAAAGCTACGTTCACCCTGAGTAACATAGCTTACCTTTTACTGCGGGAAAACCTGTTAACTGACCTGTTTCTCCAATACAAGTCCGAACTTCTCCATAACATCTTTCCCGAGAAGGATGGGCAGGAACTCGTTGTAGGTGATGTGTTGTATCTCGGCGATGTTGATGCGCCTCGCCTCCTGGAACAGTGTCTCGTCGTCCCAGTGGGGGTTGACGTGGGCCAGACCCTTGGCTATGCGGTTGTGTTCGCGAGCCATCAGAGTGTGCATCACCGTCAGAACCAGCTGCTCGTTTACTCGGATTTCACCTGGAATGAAAAAAAGTATTGAAAAATTTCCTGACATAACAGATGTTTCTGTCTTAGTAAAATTTGTATCTTATATTGTAGCTAAAGATGTGTGAATATACTCGTAGAGTAAAAGCGTACGTAGAGCGTCGGTGGAAAAGTGGCTAGGGCCATTGACAACCATTCGGAAGTTCGCGAATTCGTACCTCGGCACGCACGTACCAATGTGTTTTCAATTTTCAAAATCATATGTATGTTTATTCGATGCTCTTACGGCAAAGGAAAACATCGTGAGGAAATCTGCACACACTCACACAATTCAAGGGTTATGTGTGAAGTTGACAAACCCGCACTGAGTCAGCGTGGTCGACTAAGGCCTATTCACTCTGATTTCAGGGTCAGCTCGAGCCCCTCTGTGGGGACATATATGAGCTGTTAATGATGATAGAGCAAAATATCAGCAGTAGGCATTCGAGGGAGAATTGAATATGATCTGACAAGTAAGATTCTGACTCACAAAACTGTCTCGTTTAAGCGTAAAGTTATTTTACTATAGCTATAACAACTGAATAGAAAGATTAGGACTTTTTAGAAATACACGTAAGATTTGTTAGTTTCTTACCTCCTTCGAAGCAGTACATGTTCTTGTTAGGTCTGGTGCAGCCCTCGTCAGGGATGTCCAGTTTCAGTGGTAACAGGTCCTTCAGGCCATACTCCTTGAATACGGGGTTCATGCGCAGTAGACCGCCAAAGCCGGTACGCAGCTTCCTGCAAATTCGAAATTAACATTAAGAGCAGTATGTGTTACATTCCAAAGATACCAGAAATAAAGTTCTATTCTAATAGGAAATTTATTTTGACCGACGGACTATTTGCATAGTTGTAAGTAGAAAAAAAAAATAAAGCCAATTTTTTTTCATATCTTTTGTGCCTAGCCCGATAGGAAAAACAGGAGCAGGTTGTAATACAAAAGATCGACTTCACAATATTGATAAAATTGTAGTAGGCACTAGGTACTAGTAAACAGTGTAGTTGTACAACATAATATTATACTAGCTTTCCCCCCCTCGGCTCCGCCCGCGTTAACAGGTTTTCCCGTGGGAAAGAAGTATTTTTCCGCGGTAAAAAGTAACCTATGTGTGATTCTGATGTGAGCTATATTATTGTAGAGTTTCATTAAAATCCATCCAGTACGTTTGTACAGGCTAATCTCTGGAACTAGACAGAACGACAGACAGACGGACGGTAAATTTTCTCAAAACTTGTATTTTTGTGTTCAGCTACACTCCCTTTATCACCTACAATCAGTTTTTTGAAGATCAAATCAATGTACAGATGCGCCGATTCTTCAGTTTTATTATAGTATAGATTGAATTTCTGTGATTATTAAATTTATAGAATATGGTGCATACGCTCATTAAGACTATCCCGTTTCGTTTATTTATCTACATGCAATACATTTACACCATATTGCGTGTATTGTAAGGTATTTGCTTACCTTGCAAATTTATCAGTAACTCCATACACCGTGTTGCCATCGAGTACTCCAGTTAGAGTGTTGAATGGCACCCTTGAACCTATAACAAGTAGGTACATAACATTACAAATTGCAGTTTCACATTCTAGGTACGAGTAGTATACATTGTAGCTTACCATATTGGATTAATTAACTCGTCACTTTACATAGTAAAATGTACAGCAATATTTTAATACTTCATTTTGTGCTGTGCACGACCTGTCTTTGCGTCATGTGACATGCAAATTGCTCATTGCATATGCAATTTTCTGGGCAATTTCGAACAGGTAATAGACACTATATTGCTAAGTAAGTGATCTAGGGAATGGCTGGATCACGAGCTCATGAACGTTGTTCAGCGAAATATTTGGTTTATTTGTTTAGTAAACCAATTAGTATGGTTTCGATCTTCTTTTTATTGTAAAGATTTTAAAGATGACTCAAATTACCTCCTAAGGAATTTTATTTTACAATACACCTTCAAGATTTTTTTTGACCGAGCGAGTTTGCAAATGTTTTCTTGTACCTACGTAATTCCGTACATCTGATTTTTATTTCATAAAAAATTATTGATAAACTTTATTACTTTTAATTTAGTATATTTTGTGTTTTTAATTATTTTTTTAACTAGCGAGGTCAACAACTCAGAGAACCAGTAATTTAGGATTTCGACGTTCATCGTAAATGATATTACTTGTTTTGAATATCACAAGTACTTCACTTCTATCTATGAAAATATATTTTAATTCCCTAAAAATAATTTCATGTCAGTCTTAGCTATAATTGCCTAAGACGACGGCTTAATACACCTAAGGCAAAACCTTTAGTTATTAATTCTTGGTCAGAACGAGCCAGTTAAGTGCTCAATTTTAATCTTAATTTGCTTATTTTGGTCTAATAACATTTCTTAAATATACAAGCCAAATTGATTTATAACCACATTTCCCCGTTCCCGTTCTCTATCTATATGAAAATACTACATACAGTTCTATAAACTTTAGAAGGTATGTACTTAAAAGCAATTGACACACTGCTATTAATGCATAAAATTACTATTATAATATTTTTTTACAGTTAACCAAAACTATTGAAGTTCTGACTATTTACAATCGACCTACTCTTGTGTTTCAAAATCAATGTGACAAGTTTCACCGAACTTATTATTCTGACCCTCACCGTCCTCTATATCTTACCTAAAATAATATTTTATGGAGTAATACAGAAATAGATAAATTAAGATATAATAAATCGGTATTTTCAGCTATCAAGAAGTATCTAAAGGTAGGTTTTTATAGTTAAAGTATGAATTTACTGTAAGGAACTGTAAAGTATATTATTGAAAAATTACTGGGAATGGCAATAAAAATCTATATATAAAACTGTAGAGGTCGAATACTTGTACATAGAAAAAAAAGCTAAAAATCGAGTCAAGGGGATGTTTTTATTTATTTATTTATTAATCCCTTAATTTACATTTTTTAGCTTAAAACTAGCACGCAAACCTCTAGGGTTTATCTGCGCCAGCGAGCCGTCTTGTTCGAACATTATATTGTATTTATTATTCTAATGTTTAACACAAACTACAACCAGGTTGTTTATCTACATACGTAAGAAGTGACATACTCTTAGAACATATATCCAGATTTTATTCAAATTTTATGTTTCTCTTAAGGGCTAATCTCCGAAACTGTTCGACCGATTTGAAAGAAATTGTGCATGATGGTACCTTATATCAACATTTTAAATACTTTTTTCCATGGAAAAATATCTCATTCTACGAAAAACTGTGCACGAAAGAGGTTAAAAAACATCGCGGGCGTAGCCGCGGGGGAGAGCTAGTAAAAAATATATTGCAGCTTAGTCACCACTACTTTACAGATAAAATATTGAGTATTGAGATACCAACGTTAGAAAATGATTTCTTAATGCGTTGTTTGCCTAAGCGGACCGCGAATTACACGACTAACTAAATTAGTATTTTCTCAAGTAATCCGTCACACTAAACTAATGCTAACCTCCATCGCTAGCAGCTATGTAATATTGTGAAATTAATAGCCTCTATTACATTAATACATGTTCCTGAGATTTGCACATAAATTTTATTTTCCTTTACGCCTAATTAAGCCGTTTGCGTTTATAAGAGAAGCATGTTGCGTCAGCTCGTGTCCTTCCTTTCTATCTTGTAGTTTTATGGCTATATATACTACTTTACTAGTACCAACGTCTATAGACGTAAACAACATGGAAATATCTTAATTTGCCTGTTCATAAAATGGTCTTTATCATACACATAGAATAGACTTGCAAATATATGAAAGTAACAAACGACACATAAACGCACGACGACTGAATGGATTGGAATAAATATGACCAAAGTGACATAATGAGGTAGAACATAGGCACCTTTTTACCTTTGGAAATTACTTGACTAATCCGCAATGAAGAATGGGAGAAGGCTAATTAAACGTTCTTGAATACAGCGAAAGAAATAGGGCGTCCATATAAAAGACATCAACGCGAGCTGTTTAATTTTTTTTTGTTAGATTATTTTTAAGGACAAATAAACAAAAACATCGAATTAAAAGTTAATATATTTTTGTATAAAGATTACTTTTGAATTATTTAAATAAGTTTGACACAATACAAAATATTCAGCATAAGAAAAGAGCAACAATGTAGAGGTATTTTTTTATGACAGTTTGACCGTTATTTAAATGTAATTTATGATTATTACTGCCAATAAAATACAGAATGGCAATAAACATGTCTGTAACCATTAGCCCACGTCGATGTGATTATCGCAACATCTCGGAGAGAGAGGCGTCTTGTTTTTCGAGTGATCTTTGAGTCTTCGGACAATAGGTAGGATAATGTAACGAACGATAGGTAGAATAGTGTTATACGACGACAACCAACTAGACTCTAGCAGATCATTATTTATAGCCAAATGTTTTGTTTTATTTAAATAGCCGACACATAAAAAAACAAAATAATAATAATAATATATACTAATAAAAAGTACTCTATATCCTTTTTTGTGATGTCATTTATCACTTTTTAATTAATAGATATCGCGAATTTACGAAGTTATCTAAAGGCGTAAGCTTTAGATTATAAGAAGAACACGTGTTTTTTTTACTGAACTACGCTTGTGCCACAAAATGGGCGTATCAAGCTTCGCCGGACTTGTGAAAACGCATTACAAACGTATTCAACAACAGGTATCGCACCGCACAGCATAGATCGTTAACCCGTCACCTACAGCTACAGTAAACCAACGTGGCCATTAGACATGCGCAAAACAGTACGTTTTAATGCCATATCACATTACTCATTACTTTCGAAAAGGTGATATCACCCCGTACCATTACACATCACCCTAAACATTACCCGAAATGTTGAATGAAATTTATTATTAGTACGAAGAAATGCTCTGTAGTATTCCGTACCCTCAGCACATATTACTTTATCATAACATTACCTGCGCGCGACAACATTACTCGAGATAGCACACAAAAAAAGTGTTTTTGTTTTTATTTTTCACTAACTGACCCGAAAGAAGTTGATTTTCTTCCATAATAGCTAATGTGTGATGTGTACATGTACTGGTTACAATACTCACGTAATGTGGGATATTGCATTACCTTTTAGGGTGATATTACTTTTGTGATGCGTAGGTATGATTTGATATATATATACGTATGATACGCATTACCTACACATCTCTATGGCCAGTATTTTTGCAGTGGTTGCGCAAAGCCCGCCCACACTCATTATGCCAAACTTATACAAAGTCACTTTCGCCTCTCACTGAAGACGCCCCGGGACGTCCGGAAGTCACGTGGTGCCAGGCTGCGGTCATAATGCCCACTTTAAAGTTAAGTCTTAAATAACAGTCGGTCGCAAGTTTAATATTTGGGTGGTTAGCATCATTACTATCTTTTTGCTTCACTTACTTTTATTATTTTTCCGTGGGAATGATAAATAATCCACAATTAGAAATAGCTTAAGTTTTTTAGGCGTTTACGACAATTATTATAGATAGTTACTGCCAATTTCTAAGTCGTTTCGTCATTTATGCATAAAAATGTAACAGACAGCTAGAAATACTTTCGCATATTTTCATATATTGATAAGGAGAAATAACTTTCTTATTTATTTTATTTTAGCAAGGAATAGAATATAATGCACACCAGTAATCACAAGAACCAGAGCAAAAATTGGTTGGAGATGGGGAAAAAAAACTTAAGATTACTGGGTTTGATATAGTCAAAATATTGAATGAAATTTTTAATAACTTGGAAACTTTTAAACATTTTTTCAATACACTACAGACAAATTCACTTTCGCCTCTCACTGAAGACAGTCTGGCTGGAACATCCGGAAGTCACGTGGTGTTGGCCTGTGATCACTGGTGCCATAATGCCCATTTTAAAGTTCAGTGTTGAATAACAGTAACAGTGGGTCGCAAGGTTAATGATGCATTTGAGTGGTGGCTTACTTATTATTAATTGGGAAGATGACAAGACAAAATGTTATACTACATTCACTTTAGACTTTTACAAGATTAGTTAAGTAAGATTAAATTAAATTGTCGTATTCTGTTTACGTGATAAAATTGTGTTACAATTTAACACTTAACATTATGAATAACCTGCGTGACGTGACAGACGTATACTGAAATCCCATTTGAGGATATTTCAATATGGCGGGTTTCTCATGATATTCTGACAGCTTGGTTAAGGTATGTACCTACTCGTATATACAAGTATAGTTTGTAACAGTAGTGGTCGGTCATGCTACGGGAGCAGGACATACAATTGCACCTACATAAATACTGTTACGTTAACAATTAACTAAAGTTGCATTTAGGTTTACGTGAAATTAACATTATTTGACTGTATTCCAGAAATAAAGTGTGATTTTACGTGTCATTTCTGTATATTTG
Source organism: Teleiodes luculella (assembly GCA_948473455.1). Taxonomy (NCBI): domain Eukaryota; kingdom Metazoa; phylum Arthropoda; class Insecta; order Lepidoptera; family Gelechiidae; genus Teleiodes; species Teleiodes luculella. The sequence goes on along the minus strand of OX419592.1, from coordinate 4,801,623 downwards.
ATCTATCGAAATGTTGTAAATCGGCCGCACAGACCGCGAAGTGGCCGTTACTCAACCAATTGAGTACAGTGTTTACTTACTAGTCCTCTATTTTAACAACTTACTGACCGTATATAACAAAAAAAAAGAAAAAAGAGAGAAAGAATAGAGAAATGTTTATACGGTAAAATTATGATATGTAATTAACTGGCTTTTAAATTCGCGAATTATTAATTTTCTCTATAAATAGACAAGATATGTTTGTTTTATCTTTAACAATACATTTCTTTTTGGCAGGAAAGCAAAATCAGACAGACTAACTTTCGCTTTTATAATATTAAAAAGGAAGCAAGAAAGGATATCGTATCAAAATATCGTGCTCAAAAGAAAGTGACAGTGTAAAATCTCATAAAAGATAACCCATACAAGCTCAATGGCACACTTTTTCAATCATCATTCAACTAAATGCACTCACTTTCCTCTTCTACACAGTCCGACGTTCTTAGCATAAATGGAACACAATGGGCGATTTATTAGAATCGGCCAGGCGTTTGACACTACGCGTAGGTACAACTCCGTAGCATTTGATATTTAAGACGATGTTTTCTTGCGCATTAACCCGCTATTTTCGTAACAGAAATGCGATTGCGGAAATTGTGGAAGAGTAGTTCAAGGCTGATTACTTGCGATAGATAATTTAGGATGGACTTCAGTTAGGCCTTGGTGGCTTAGAGTTGACCAATGTGCAAGGAACTTCCTGGTGGACTGATAAATGTTTTTTTTCTGTAAGAACCTGTTTAATAAAATGTATAAAATAAACTACTAAACGTTAATTTGGTCTTGTCCAAAGAACCAGAATGTCAGTTAGTACAAGTACTCTTCCGCCATGAACTCTTTTCTGCTGGAAGATTTTTTATCAAGGATGTTGGATCCTCATCATCCTAACATCCTTGGATTTTATGATTATTATGACAATCGCCAAAATGTAAGAACCTAGAAGCGCGATTTTCCTTTCTCTTAGTTAAGAACGTTCATAAAAAGATTACGTAGGTATGTAAAGTAAAAACTTGCCTAATGTTTTGATTGAGACGTTCTTGAGTAATCCTAATAATATTGATTGTAAACAAAGTAATAAGTATCTTCGGGAGAGAAATTGAAGAAGTACAAGGTTCGACTGCATTTATTGGTCATGTCATGTCGTAAAATTTTGGTAAAGCGATTTCACGAGAGAAGCATAAAATAAATTAACGGGTGAATAAAAAAAATCTTTCAAGAACTTACCAAGTCTGCAGCCAGGTCTGGGAGATGGGAAGGCCCTCACAAAGTCGATGCACTTGACGTTCCAGAGGCCGTAGAAGCGGTCATCTTCGGGGATGCGGATCTCGTTGCAATAGGGGTGCTTGAGGTGGGGGGGGCGCTTGCAGCACTCCTCCGGGTCGTTGCGGTTGATGGGGTCTGATGAGGAATCGAAGATCGTTATTGAAGTGTGCCATTTATTGGTACTGCGTAGGTGTAGTGAGACGAGAACCTAGGCTATCTGCGACCACGTCTAGATTTTCGATGTTCTGTCTACCTAATTACTAGATAAACAGTTAAAAATTCTTAAACACGACCATGTGGTTATAAATGACGTATTTTTTAACCACGATAGGTTACTGAAATATATATAAAAGTGATGAAGTCATAACTATCCCCATATGAGAATATTTTTAAGAACTGCCGCTCTAAATTATTGTATAGATCTTAAGGTACCAGTGGACCTGCTACTATGTACTTTGTTTGCGGAGCTTTTTGGCGTAGCTGGACCACTACTATCATATAACTCACCCAGTGGTCGTTTCGGAGCAAAAGGTCAAAAGATCAAATGAGTGGTGTACCGGTGAGCGCCCAGACAGTCCAGAGCTTCTATCTCAGCGGGGTCCCAGAGTAGCTATAACTCACCCAGCGGTGTTCCGGTGAGCGTGTAGTCGTGATCCATGAACTGTCCCCAGACGATGACCATGACGGTGCCGGCGTGGTGGTGGGCCTAGACAGTCCAGAGCTTCTATCTCAGCGGGATCCCAGAGTACCTAGGATGTAACTCACCTAGCGGTGTTCCGGTGAGCGTGTAATCGTGATCCATGAACTGTCCCCAGGCGATGACCATGACGGTGCCGGCGTGGTGGTGGGCCCAGACAGTCCAGAGCTTCTATCCCAGCGGGGTCCCAGAGTAGCTATGATATAACTCACCCTGAGGTGTTCCGGTGAGCGTGTAGTCGTGATCCATGAACTGTCCTCAGGCGATGACCATGACGGTGAGGCGTGGTGGTGGGCCCAGACAGTCCAGAGCTTCTATCTCATCGGGGTCCCAGAGTAGCTATGATATAATAACTCACCCAGCGGTGTTCCGGTGAGCGTGTAATCGTGATCCATGAACTGTCCCCAGGCGATGACCATGACGGTGCCGGCGTGGTCGTGGTAGCCGTCATCAGGATGCATGGTGCGGGAGACCACCCGCGACAGGGGCAGGTCCCGCCCCGTGTGCGCGATACGGGGCGCGTTTATACCGTCCGCGAACAACGGGCCCAGGAGTCTGGAGACAAATTTAACTAAATAAGATGCGGTTGATGGTTTGAAACCTAACTGTGTTACCAAAAAAATAAGAGGAAAGGACAACAAATGCGATCCTGTGGAGTTTCTTCCGTAAGTTCTGGAAGCTACCAGTTCCGTTACCAGAGTTCTGTACACAATTATTAGAGTGCTCCTCTGATTATTTGTCGTAGAAGCACGTAGAAGAGTGACTTCAGTAATTTTTATCTCTAAAACTGCCTGTTATTTAAATATATTACAACATTCATCAAGTATATCTATTCACACTTGTCATGGTAAACAATATTGACATCACAAAATGACGCAAAGTGATGAAAACATCAATTTAAAAGCTCAGTGGAGAAGGGGAAACGTTAACTTCATAAGGCCACACTGCATAGTTAGTTATCCACTAATTAAAACTAAAACTAAACAATAAATACTGAGGAAGCCTATTAACAATGTAGGCATTCATATTAACAGTTTAATTAATTAAAACGTTGAAATCACGAGGTTCGGTTGTTGAAACAATATTGTAACAGTTAACATTGACATTGGTATTTGTTTTGCATTCAGTTTGGAGGCCAAGAACATGGCAACACCCATGAAGAACGTTCCAATAATGGCGTGTCTAATTTTTGTATGTGTTGTGTGTTCACGATTACTTGCGTGACGATTACAGACAATGCTACTGACATTTCGCACGAAGTGAGTGTGACTGGAAGTGGTAACGTGAGCTTTATGTGGTTCTGAGTGCTTTATGCAACTTTAAAGCTTTTTGATATCATAAGCTTTCCTACTCCTCTTTAAGTGTAAAGTATAACTTATATTAATGTAAAGAAATACAACGGAAGAAGACAGAAATTTTTTATCGAAATTGGAACATAGAGTTTTAAAGAAATTATTCATGTGACGATGAAGATTATAAAATTGAGGGCACATACATGACTGCTGTACATATAAGCTGATGTAAGTTAAGTACAACCTGAAGTAACGAAAGATGCTTAATCGCCTTATATTTGAGAAAGTACTACCAAGTGCAGGGTAAACTGAACAAGCTCATCGCGATTCTCTGTCTTATTCAACCGATTTTAGAACGTTGCAAATGCCAAAGTGAGCGTGTTTTTGACTGCACAAAGGTACAAAAGCAATTTTTATTTATCAAATGTCACCTGTTTTACTCCTTACCTCTGGAAGGGAGACATAGTGGATCCCCAGGTGGGTTGCTGGAGGTTGTTGCAGAGGCCATCTTGTCGGCGGTACTTCCCCGCGCGACACTCCACGTGGGAGAACACCGGAGGACAAACGTCCCGGATCAGAGTCCTCGACGTGTCGATCAGGGGAAGACCCTTCTCTATCTCTTCGTAAGTTAAACCGTATCTGTGAACAAATTATGTAGTTATTCCAGTTTTATTCGGGGAGTTATTTTTATGTTTTTTTATTACAGAAAGGGTTTCGTCATATTTGTTCTTTGATTTTTTATGTTAAACGTTTGTTCTAAATTGACTTTTTATAGGGCAGATTCATCAATTATTCAGGGCTAGGAACAAAAATTTTTTCTATGTGTTTTTTTAAGTTAGACTATAAAAACAATTATAATAATAAATAGGTAACATCATTAGGTAACTAATGAAAATGTATGTATGCTTAAACATGTGAGCTAAAATCTATGCAAATTTTGCGTCTCGAAATAAACTAGAATATCGAAGAGCTTGTACAAAATCAAAGGCCACCTTATTTATTAATTACACCATATGTATATTAAGAGGAAATGTTTGACTGATACAATTCATGTTATACGATGTGTGGTAACGATACTAAAATGCCAAGGTTTATTGCAATCATACGGGTTACGTTACGTCTCCCATACATCATGTAATTATACACTCAACATTGAACTTAAATATAATTCACGAAGTATCGACAGCATCCGACATTGAATGCGCAAATTCCTCTAAAACAATTATCCAGTTAAATTAAATGTTCTACATTGATATTACGGGCCTGATTCACCGATCACCGATTATTTTGGGGCCATGGGTTGGGGATTCTTTATAATATAGGTAATGAAAATAAATATTAGATTCACATACTTAAGTTGGTTTCTCAAAGTTGTATGGATGTTTTTTTTTTTTGTATTCATCATCATCGTTACCTAGTACTAAATATAACAAATATTATTGACAAACGTATAAAAACCAGACCGCTACGTGCTTTTCTACAGCTAAGCTCTTGCAAATTTTTCATTACTTCTTCAATAATTTTGGTCAATATTGTTAAAATTATTAAGATTTAAAACGGGATATTTACAACAACAAAACAACAACCAACCGACCAAACAACCGTGAAAGTTTTAAAAAGTATATTGTTAAAATTTATTTAAAACTAGCTGTCCGCCCGCGGCTATACGCCCGCGTTGTTTTTTTTTTTCTTTTTCTTTTTCTTACCTTTTAAACCTTCCCTGGAGTTCCACGAATATTTCAAGACCAAAATTAGCCAAATCGGTTCAGCCGTTCTCGAGTTTTAGCGAGACTAATAAACAGCAATCCATTTTTATATATAAGAAGATAGGTCTTAAAACCATAGAATAAAGAACTTGTACCTACCTCTATGTTTATGAGATATCCTTCCTCAAGACAAATATAAATATTTTCATTTCAATTATTTTATGAAAGCTTCTGAAGTAAAGAAACGTACATAATATATCTATGTGTGGTCTAAATATGTTGAGACTTAGGGACCCATTATGGTGAATTCGGCTCAGACTATTGCCAATACAAATTATAGGTTGGCATATACAAATTAATTTAATGTATTTCCTAGAGTGGCCATAGTAGGCTAGCCGAGTCGATTAACATTTCAAAGTAAATCATTTCTCATTTGTACATAATTAGCGTAACATAATTAATTAATGCATTACTACCAGTGCATATTTATGTAAAAACACTTGAAGCAATCAAAAACTAACTTTGAAAACATTTAAAAGCAAGTTTTATTACATAGGATTTTAATTGAAATTTATATTATTTATCCTATGGAGTACTTGTGTTGTGGTACGCACAGTAAGGAAGTAGTCAAATTAGAATAGAATAAAATAGAATTAACTACTTCATAAATAAAATACTAATCGATCTAATACATAAAACGAATGTTGTTAATGTTACTGATTGTTTCAAAATTATTCAAGCTGTATTGTTTTAATACTGGGCCCTGGGCCTGGGCCCTTACTCGGAAGTGTTCATCGACGCGGCCGTGTCGTTGTCAGTAAGAAAATCCTCGAGTAGTGTGTAACTTACTTAATCCTACTGACTTTATAATAGTTTTTAGCAAACAATGTGTTTTCCGAAGTGAGTAGTAGGGATTTGTGGGTTCTGGACCACTCCCGCCGAGCCAAGCTCGCCCGCGTTTCTCGACCTCTGATTTTGGGCCAATTTTGGCGGATTGGGTCAATCGAGGGCTAAAAAAGAAAAAACATGTTGTTTGATATCAAACTAGGGGTATTGCCCCCCATCTAAGACGATAGCACCGACTCCCAGCTCTCTATCTCACACGGTTTCCGAGATATAAAATGCATATGCTCATGAAATACACTCAATGGAAAGGGTCGGCTACCTGGCTATTGTCCTTTAATTGGGGTTCGCTTTTGTTAACCGCGACTCGGATTTTTGATGTCACTCTCACTTGCGCAATTGCTGCACGCTCCCGAACGCAGCTTTAACTAGCGTTTATGTTAACGATGTATGTGTCGCCTATTACATATGAACATGTTATCGAAAGCGATTTAGGTACACACATAAATGGGGGTGCAAAATTGTTAAGCACCGATCGCAGCCCTATTTTTTCACGCGCACTAGCTGTCTGATCCTGCCTCTATTACTTCTGCGGCCTTATCTACCACGTCTTTTTAACATAAATCTAACCTAACCTAACCTAGCCTTTATTAGTGAGTTGATTAATAAGCGGATTATTAATTAGGGCGCGAATCAAAATCAAGCCGCGGAGGCCTGTTCTTATTGGATTCTAAACCACCTGGCGCGGCCTTATCAATCACGTATTTATAACATAACATAACCTAACCTAACCGAACCTAACCAAACTTAACCTAGCTTTTTATTAGCGAGGTAATTAATTAGCGGATTATTATTTATAAGCCATGAATTAAACTCATCTCGCGAGAGTCTGATTTTGTTGATTTTAAACTTGGCGCGGCTTCATCTACCACGTCTTCATAACATAAATCTAACCTAACCTAACCCAGCCTTTATTGACGGGGTGTTTCATTAGCGTGTTATTAATTAGGGTGCGAATCAAACTCAACCCGCGGAGCCTGGTTTAGGTGGAATTTAGACCAGCTTATCGTATTCCAATAGGCTGTTCTCGTTTTTATAACCAAAACGGTCACTAACTCACATATCTTTTTTCAATTGTATTAATGTCTTTGTTCATACTTGCGTAATATAAGTTTCTTTTGTTGCCATCCCTTTAAAAATGTGTATTCCATTGGCTAAATCTAATAGGACAAGTTTATAGTGGCTATTGATGTGAAGCTGCACCATTGTCTTTACGAGCAGACGCCAACTCTTAACTCTTTCTCCAATTGTAAAAATCCTTTATTCTCGACTTGCACAAAATCAGTTTACAAGTTTTTTTTTCTTTATTGCATAACGTTTTGTTCTCGTCCTTTTGAAAATTTTATTCTGTCGCGTCGGTAGAATATAAAAGAACTATTTATTGTAAGCTAGTTTGAATAGGTGCGCGGACATTTATCTTTATGAAGACATTTTTTTATGATGGTGTAAGGGACTGATTTATTGCTTTGTTTTCGTCCTTTTAAAATGTACCTGATTTCGAAAGTTGATCGAGTTGCGACACGTTCGTACCATTGATGTGAAGGGACACCATTGTTTTTATGAATACAAATTTTTACCTGATGGTGTAAGGGACTGATTTATTGTGCTGAATTCACAATGCATCAACTTGTCGTGACATGTATTCCCCACTGCGACCACCCTAATGCTGCTAGAGCAGTGTTATAAAAGCGAACCCTACTTAGCTCATCCTATTCAGTTTGTGAGTGACATTGAAGCAGCCAACGCAGCGGTCGGAAGATTTCCTCCAATTCAACTATGGATGTAAGTAACTTTAACTACCTATCACTCATAATATGTGTACTTTATGTTGTTTTCGTTGTCCATCTTAAATAACCACTATACTGTGGTTGTATAGTTATTAAACTAATACCTAGCGGTATGGTTTTGACTCTAGCTCTCCACCGTTAGCCGAATGTCAATATGTAACAGTTCAATTAGGATCTTATATACCATACTTGTTAACCTGTTTTCATGAGTCAAAATTCATCGACAAACTATAAATAACGTGTACCTTTATGCTTATTTCACAGTTTCAAGATAACACCTTCAAAAGCTACTACTTTCCTGATTCCCCCGATGGTGATGACGCTGTGGACTCATTGGTGATTGATGTTAAGAAAAAGGCATCGAAAAGAAGCAACAACATTGAAGCATTCTTTGAAAAACCAAAAAAGAAAAAGAGGGCCGCGACTCAGTCTTCAAGTGTATCGACGGCTTGCGATGATGGTGTATCGTATATCGCGTCGAGTGAAAATGAGGGCATAACCGCATCTCATTTCGTCAAAATTGAAGTTTACGACATGAACAAGATCCGCAACATCTCACCTATGAACTATTGGAAACACGCAGACGTTCGTGTCAAGTATTATGCGCAGTCTGAGGATGATAAAAATTATCAAAGCGCGAGAGATATAATATACAATATCACAAAACAACTCGCCGTGAAACGGGACTGCTGCAAATATTATATTGAACGCAAGCAGGAAGATGCGAAATAAACTAACAATATGCCAACAAGAATCTCACGGACACAACAAGTCGCGACACGTCATTCCTCGAGCCATTGTAAAACAACAAAAAAGGCGGGCAAACAATATCGCCACCCCACTCCACACCATATATAAGCGTTTCGACTTGTGCAACATTTATTCACTCGTTAAATTTTACTCACACCAGAGCAAGTATAAAAATGGAAGCTATAGAGAATGAAGTCAATGAAGAACTCTGTCGACTTTGTCAAGAAGCAGAGGAACAAGACTTAAGGAAGCAAACTGTGTGAGTATAATTTTGTCTCTGTTTTGAGTTTATTTTATTAATATCCACATAGGACCAATTTTAAAACTTTTGTTTTTTTATCTCATTGTAGAGTACCATTCCAAATTGGTGGAAAACGAAAAGCTAAGGCCAGCAGCAGCAGTATTTCAAAACGTCTTCGAACTCAAAACCTGCCCTCTAACTCAGAGTCTTCATCACTACCAGCTCCACGACCACTACCAAGCGCAGCATCCACCAGTTCTGGAGACTTAAAAGAACAAGACATTGTTACTTGTGAAATATGTAATCATGCGGTGAGTCGAAGATATTTCGCTAATCATTTACGCAGCAAATCACACAAGGAAAAAATTTTAATTCAAAGGCATCGTCTTAGCAACGTAGAAATTATCAATACAGCTTTTGGTTCGAGAATATTAACATATCGCATCCATCCTCCACATACTGTTGAAAATAATGTGCTTAAAAGTCCCGAAATGTTCATATCTTCCGTTAAAAATACTGTGTTATTTCTTCTGGAGGATTGTCTAAACGAATTAACGGCTATTAAAGTAAATTTTATTGTTCATGCAGACTTCATTCAGGAAACCAAAGATATTAAAAACTCATTCGACTTTCAAACTTGCAACTGGTCTCTTTGCATAGGAGATAGATTAGAGGATTATTTAAATTCATTAAGTGTGGATATTAGTACTAAAATGATGAACTTTGAAAAAAAAGACAGCGGTTGGTCCTTACAAAAAATACTGTGTTTAGAAATGAATGTTAATCAATTTAATCCTTTACGCGGCTCTTCGTACATTGACCTACCCCTCGATATTAAACATAGAAAAGCTGTAGTAAATGTTAAAAATAATGACGTGCAATGTCTAAAATGGGCATTACTTGCTGCTCTCTATCCTGTTAATAATCATAAAGATCGGGTATCTTCATATTTGAGAAACGTGAATAAGTTAAATTTTGATGGTGTTTCATTCCCTGTGAAGTTGAAGGACTTGAAAAAAGTAGAGGCCCAAAATAATATTAGTATCAATGTCTTCGGCTTAGAGTATAATAAAGAAAATAAATGTAATAACGTGGTGGGACCCTTGTACTTCACCAAATGTCGTAAAGATATTCATATTAACTTGCTGTATGTGACAAATGGTTTAAGAAATCATTATTGTCTGATTCAAAATTTGTCTCGACTAGTGAGCAGGCAAATTACAAATCGAAAAGATGCAATTCATATTTGTGATGGTTGCTTGCTATATTTTAAAACCAAAGATAGCTTAATTACACATCAGGAAAGAGATTGCGCACAGGTAGTCATTGAACTACCTAAAGTTGACTCGCATATTGAATTCGACAAATTTGAGAAGAAACTAAAGTTACCGTTTGTTATTTACGCTGATTTTGAAGCCATATTAAAACCAATAAAATCATGTGACCCCGATTCATCAAAATCATTTACAATTTCAACGCATGAACACGAAGTATTTAGCTACGGTTATTTTATTAAGTGCTCATACGATGACAGGCTTTCCAAGTATCGGACTTATGCAGGACCTGATTGTGCTAAGAAGTTTATGGAAAGTATACTTACAGATGTGACTGAAATTCATAAAAAAATCGGTTTTCGAAAATGCCCCCAAAGGCTTAACGAGAACGATGAGTTGAAAATTCATCAGGCAAAATCATGTTACATATGTGATAATAAGTTGAATACAGACCGTGAATTATATTACGATCCAAACACTGGCCAGTTTCGTGGTGTTGTGCATAAAAAATGTATTTCAAATTTTAAAATTCCCTCATTTGTTCCAGTTCTATTCCATAATTTAAGTAATTATGATGCTCATTTTATTGTTCACACGTTGGACTTTGTTGATGGTGAAATAGAAATAATTCCTCAAAATAAAGAGAAGTATATATCTTTCACCAAAAAGATTTCCATAAATGGTAATATAGTATCGATAAGATTTTTAGATTCTTTCAGATTTATGCCAAGTAGTTTAGATAGTTTAGCTAAAAATCTGACTGAAGATCAATTCACCGAAATGAAAAAGCAATTTCCCATAGAAAGCGACTTTCGTAGATTAATAAAAAAAGGTGTATTTCCGTATGAATATTTAAGTTCTTATGATTCATTACAAGTTACATCCCTCCCCGATGAAAAACAATTTTATAGTTCTTTGACTGGTGCATATATATCAAATAACGATTATATTCATGCTCAGGATGTATGGAATCATTTTAATTGTAAAAATTTGTTAGATTATTCAAACATTTACTTGAAAACTGATGTCATGTTGTTAACAGATATTTTTGAAAACTTCCGGAATGTGTGCATTAATACATATGATTTAGATCCAACTCAGTATTATACAGCACCTGGCTTGAGTTGGGATGCAATGCTGAAATACACAAAAATTAAATTAGAATTGTTCAATGATTTTGATAAAATCGCGTTCATCAAATCAGGTATAAGGGGTGGCATTTCAGTATGTTGTAACAGATACGGTAGGGCTAATAACCAATATCTCGATGATTTTAATCCTGATATACCAAAATCCTATTTAATGTATCTAGATGCAAACAACCTCTATGGCTGGGCAATGTCACAGTACCTACCTGAAGGGGACTTTAAATGGGTTAGCCCTGACACACACTTTTTAGTCTCTCCCACATCCGCTGTAGGATACATATTAGAAGTAGATCTCGACTACCCTGAACACCTTCATGATTCACATTCAGATTTTCCATTATGCCCCGAAACGGTTACTATCGGAGGTAGCAAAGATAAGAAGTTGGTTCCTAATTTGCATAGTAAAAAAAAATATGTTATACATTATAGAAATCTGATGCAGTGTATAGAATTAGGTATGAAGCTGGTCAAAGTTCACAGAGTGCTACAATTTAAACAAAGTCCATGGTTAAAGAAATATATTGACCTTAATACAGAATTAAGAACTTTAGCCAAAAATGAGTTCGAAAAAGACTTCTATAAATTGATGAACAATTCCGTGTTTGGTAAAACGATGGAAAATATTGAAAAAAGGGTCAATGTAAAGTTATTAACACATTGGGAAAATCACGGTAAAACCCTGGGTGCACAAAGCTTGGTCGCTCGACCTGAATTTCACAGCCTCTCTATATTTTCTGATTCATTGGTTGCCGTTCAGTTAAAAAAAACTAAATTATTTTATAACAAGCCCATTTATTTGGGATTTTGTGTATTGGATATCTCTAAAACTTTAATGTATAATTTTCATTATAAATATATCAAACCAAAATATGGTGAAAACGCTAAATTACTTTACACTGATACGGACAGCTTTATTTATCATATATTTACCGATGACTTTTATAAAGATACACGAAGTGACATTATTAATTATTTCGATACGTCCGACTATCCACCTAACAATATCTTTGGTTTCCAACTAGCAAATAAAAAGAAGTTAGGTTTTTTCAAAGACGAAAACAATGGGAAAATCTTACGAGAGTTTGTGGGGTTAAGGTCGAAAATGTATGCAATTAATGTTGATCACAAAACGACAGCTAAAGCCAAAGGTGTGAGTAAAGCTGTTACTAAAAACATGAACATGGAAATGTATAAAGCATGTTTATTTGGCAGAGAAATAAAGATATCAGAAATGTGTAGAATTAGAAGTTTAAAACATGTGCTCCACACACAAAAAATAAACAAAATTTCCCTATCTTATAATGACACCAAGCGATATTTTATAGGAGACTCTACTGATACCTACGCTTGGGGTCATTATAGAATTAAATGATTTGCCTACCTATGTGTCCGTAGTTCTAGAATAACTTAGTTTAAGTCCATGTTTGTAATGTTCTCGTGAAGTTCTTGTTTCTTTAACCTTTTACTTGTATTTTTTATTGTATCTACGTGTAATTTTATGTAATGTGTTGTAAATAAATAATTGATAATAAATAAAATAATGGTTCTCTATGTAAAAATTTCCTTTTATTTATTTTATTTCATTCTTGGCTAATCAACCTCCGGATATAGACGCTATTTGGGTTGATATAATGTTTCATTTTATTCACCCTTTCACGGCTATAGTAGCGGGCCCTAGCGGGTGCGGAAAATCAAATTTCGTAACAAATTTTTTAAAACACTGTGAAGAAGTTTGTAATGAGCAATTTTCGGAAGTGATATGGTGTTATGATGAAATGCAACCTTTATATAATTTAGACAATGTAAATTACAGTCAAGGTATTCCAGATTTGAATATGTTTGATGGTAAATGTCCTAGACTTTTGATAATTGACGACCTTATGAGGGAATCAGATGGTCGAATAGTTGATATTTTCACAAAAGGTAGCCATCACAGAAACCTTAGCGTTTTCTACATCACGCAAAACTTATTTCATCAGGGTAAAGGGCAACGAGATATTTCTTTAAATTCAAGCTACATAATTTATTTCAAAAATCCCAGAGACAGAACACAGATACGTTATTTGGCTCGTCAAGTCTACCCAGACAATACAAAATTTGTTGAAGAGGCCTACAAAGACGCAACTTCTCAAGCCCATGGATATATATTAATAGACCTCAAACAAAATACTAATGATGCTTGTCGTTTTAAAACTAAAATTTTTCCATTTGACAATCACTGTACTGTTTATGTCCCGAAAAGGGGGTATAAATATGATGCACAACAAACTATCTTAGTCAGTACTAGAAAATGAGTGAAGTAGAAACCCCGCATCCAAAGAATTTACTAAAAGCACTACATATTATTAAACCACAATATCGTGAAGCTTTGCTAGAATGTTGTGATGATGATGAAATAAATCAAATTTGTGAGTGCATTTTAAATATTTTTAAAGGAAAAATAATCATAAAAGAAACAAGGGAAACCATATTCAACATTTGTAAATTAAACTGCTTCATTTCCACCGACGCTGTCTAACTCAGCTGTTGACAAATAGTGTTAATATAAGAAACGATGACAAAAAGAGTTAGGTCTCATAAAAATTTACTACAAGCACTATTAACTTTAAAACCAAAGTATAGACAAGCTTTATTAAAGTTTTGTGGAAGTGAGGAAATAAATTGTATTATTGAATGTATTTTCAATGTTTTAAAAGGTAGAGTACCTTTGAAGGACAAAGACAAACGCAAACTAAAAAAACATCAAGGTATATTAAGAAAGTTGGTGTCAAAAAGCGGATGTGATAAATCAAGAAAACAAGTTATTATACAGAAAGGTGGAGCGTTTTTACCCATTATTCTCGGGTCCGTTCTCAGCGCATTACTAGGAGCTATTGTAAAATAAAATCTCAACATGGAAAACGTCAAGAAAATGATTTTAATTGAGCCTGATGTTGTCGAAAAACTCAGAGCAGGTAGCGACAATAGCTGTACTAAAAATTTAACACGTTTGGATGAAGAAATGCACAAAATTTTAAAAACTAAAATCGACGACAGAGAAAAATGGCAACTATATTTACAAACCTTGCAAAGATACCTACATCATATCGGCAAGGATCGTAAACCATTACAGATACCTATACTGCCAATAGAAAGCAAAGATGATCCAATAAAAGAACCAGTCAAACCTGAAAAAAGCCCAGACGATGAAAAGCCACTCATAACCCTCTACACAAAATCACAGATACTAACCACTTTACCGAAGACATACAAATTAAAAGGTGAGCTTTTGTTAGATTTTCTCCTAAACAATAAGGATAAAATCCACTGGAACGAAAATGGCACTGTTTTTATTGGTAAAAGAGAAGTTTATAAGAGCAATATTGTCGATCTCATCACTGATTTTATAAAACCCAGTAGTAAAAGTTCTCCAGCCGGATGGACAGATTTCGGAATAGTCCTTAAAGATTTACAAGTACCTATGAGTTACATAGGAAATAAAAAAAGACAAACTTATATAACCTCACTATCCCAAAGCCCCACTTTAAACAAAACCCTTGAAGATATCTATAAAAGCTCAAAACACACGCCTGAAAATTATTCCACACCATTACGCACGCCAACAGCCAGTGCGGAACCTAGAAAAAGAAAAAAAATCACTTGGGACAAATGGACCCCTTACTAGAAATAAACAACATTTATTATGACGTGTCTCACCCAGCTGGATATAGTAGTGCAAATAAACTATCAGAAGCAATGAAAAATAAAATGTCCAAATATGAAACAAAAAAATGGTTACAATCACAGGATACGTACACCTTGCACAAACCAGTCCATCGAAGATTCCCTAGAAACAGGTATATTCTATCAAATTTAAATGAACTTTGGCAAGCTGACTTAAGTGATATGCGATCCTATAGTGAGTTCAACGATGGTTATAAATATATATTGTGTGTGATTGATGTCTTCAGCAAATATGCATTTGCAAGAGCAATTAGATCAAAGAATTCTGAATCTATAAAAAAATCTTTTGAAGATATATTTTTGGAAGCTAAGGTTACTCCTAGGCATTTGCAATCAGATAAAGGTACTGAATTCATTTCAAAAGATGTGAGATCATTTTTATTGAAACATGGTATAAATTATTATACAACGAATAATCCGGATATCAAAGCTAGCATAGTGGAGAGATTCCAACGTACGCTTAAAATGAAGATGTGGCGATATTTTACACATAATGATACAAATCGATACGTGGATATTCTACAAGATTTACTTCACTCATATAACCACAGTTTTCACAGAAGTATTAAAATGAGCCCCTGTGATGTTAATTCCGATAACATTATGACGGTATGGCGAAATTTATACGAAGAAAAGGGAAATAAAACTCAGAAAAATAGGATACCACCAAAATTTAAAGTAGGTGATCATGTTAGGATTACTAAATATAAACACATTTTTCAGAAGGGTTACGAAACCAACTGGAGTGATGAAGTATTCATCATTAATTCAGTTATAGAGAGATCTCCATGGGTTGTTTATTCAATAAAAGACCTACAAAATGAAAATATTATCGGCACTTTTTATGAGAGAGAATTGCAGAAGGTAATTTATGACCCCACCGCTAAATATAAAATAGATAAAATACTAGGCACTCGTTACTCTGGTCGCAGAAAGGAATTATTAGTGAAGTGGAAAGGTTATCCCAATAAATTTAATACCTGGGTTTTAGCATCTTCTCTGGAAAAAACATGATTGATGAAGAATTCTATTTAACTTTACCTAGTAATAGCTCCGCAACATACTTCCCTGATAATAAGACGGCAAATTTTTCAACAAAGTTACCTAAATCCATTAAATTAGAAGGTGAATGGTTAGTGGGAATCGTAGAGTTTCAGTATCCCTGTACTATTTTCACCGTGCAAGAGAATAATAATATTACGTACATAACTAAACGAGTGCAAGATCCTAATGAAAACGGCCAAGTTTCTTTAATTACATACAAGAGTCATATACCAACTTCCAGTTACGAAAATATACAAGATGTTATAACAGCTCTTAATTCAAGAGAGACTTTCAAATTGAGACAAGACAAAATTTCCAAACTAGTTACTCTTACCGGAGATACAAATAATTTAACTTCATTGAACTTCTCTCCAAAATTGAGTCTACAACTTGGATTTGATCCTTATACTAATGTAGCACACAAAAAAACCGGAAAATTTCCGGCTAATATTTATCTAGGCTTACCGTCACAACTTTACATTTATTGCGACATAGTGGAACCTCAAATAGTGGGGGATGTCATGAGTCCTTTGTTAAGAATTATAACTTTAGACCCCGTAAAATACGTATATGGTTCGAGCAAAATGCATATTTTTTCCCCTCCTCATTATATTCCTGTCATGCGAAGAGAATTTGATACAATAGAGATAGATATAAGATCAAACACTGGTGAACATATACCATTTCAATTCGGGACGAGCTGTGTTAAACTACATTTCAAACGTAAATAATTAACATGTATCTAAAACATAATAATAATGGTATTTGCCCATATCACCACTATTATTCTCATCAAGCGGGGACTGGCGTTGGAGTAATTTACAAAGGTGTACCTTATCAGCGTGGTCATGGCATAGGTAGCTTCTTGGGGGGTCTGTTTCGATCAGTTCTTCCGCTAATATCAAATGGAGCTAAAGTTGTAGGTAGGGAAGCATTAAATGCAGGGATGGGACTTCTATCTGACATAGTAAGTGCTAAGCCTTTAAACGAATCTGTTACAAATCGCTTTAAAGAGGCCACATCCAATTTAAAAACTAAGGCTGATGCTAAAATTTCAAGAGTGATGAACGGATCAGGGTATAAAACTAAAGCACGGAGCAAACGAAACCTCATTCAATCACTGAAATTGAAGGAGAGAGCAGCGAAAAAGCCTAGGAAGAGTAAGAATTTATCTTACAACGATATATTTTCATAAACAAACAAAATGTCATTTTTACATCATAATTCTTGTGAATGTGCTAAGTCGGAATTGGATTTATTTGCTTTACCATCGACTCAAACAAGCATAGAAAGTGGACAATGGATTCATTATAAACCTATCTCATCTCTAAGTGACGATGGGCCAATAGAATTTCAAGTTCCTGGATCTGGGGATGACTATATTGACTTATCGCACACGATGCTTCATATCAAAGCTAAGATATTAAACCAGGATTTAACAGCTTTGAACTCTGACACAACACCTGTTGCACCCATAAATAATTGGCTTCATTCACTATTCAGTCAGGTAGATATCTATCTGAATCAAAAACTAATATCTCCCCCGAACAATACATATGGATATCGAGCATATATTGAAACTTTACTTAATTATGGCCCACCTGCGAAAGAGTCGCATCTCACATGTGCGATGTGGTATGAAGACACTGCCGGAAAAATGAACAACGCTGATGATAACAATAAAGGATTTGCAGCGAGGCTGAAATGTGTGAAGGACAGCAAGGAAGTGGAAATGATTGGACATTTACATGCGGATGTTTTTAATCAGGATAAGTTTCTGATTAATGGAGTCGAAATGTGTGTAAAACTAGTTAGATCTAGAGAATCCTTTAACCTCATGGCTGCGTCAAATGATATTAAAATAAAAGTGTCTATTACGGATGCAACGCTAATGATTCGTAAAGCTCGCATTAATCCGAGTGTATTGCTTGCACATCAGCAGGTTCTAGCTAGTACAACTGCAAAATATCCTATTACACGAGCCGAGGTAAAAGTGTTAACTATTCCATCTGGTGTGCAAGGAAAAACACTTGATAATGTATTTCTCGGACAAATACCGAAGCGGTGTATCATAGGGTTTGTTAACAATACAGCATTCAATGGCAGTTTTACCAAAAACCCCTTTGATTTTGACAATTATGCTATAAATACATTCAGTTTATATATTGATGGTACACAAATTCCCTCTAAGGCACTACAACCCCAATTTAGCAGTGGGTTACATACAAGCATGTTTCACACATTATTTTCAGGGACTGGTATTCATTTTTTGAATGAAGGCAATGGTATTAATAAGGATAGGTATGCGAAAGGATATTGTTTGATGGCCTTTGATTTAACCCCTGACTTATCCGCAAGTTCGACTTCACACTGGAACCTAGTTAAACATGGAAGTGTTAGGTTAGAAGTAAGATTTGAAAACGCTCTATCTGAAACAATTAATTGTATTGTGTATGCTGAATTTGATAACTTAATTGAAATTGATAAAAATAGAAATGTAAGTGTTGACTTCAGTAGTTAGATGCACTATAGTATATAAGACGAGTTTTTGTTCTTAAGTAATCATAATATTATTTGCTTTTATATTAGTTAGTCACAATAAAAGACAAATTATGAATACTATCGATATTAGTAAATATCTAGATACGATACGTCATTCTCTGACGTATAATGTATTTGCAGCCAATCGGTTACCAATGTACATGACAAATCCTATTTATTTAATTAGTAACTTGGATCCTGACACAAAGCCAGGTTCACATTGGATAGCAATTTTCATAAATGCAAATGGTATTGGGGAATATTTCGACACCTTCGGTCGAAAGCCAGATGGTAGTCATTTAGCATTTTTGAGAAGAAACTCACGTAGATGGATTTATAACAGCAAAGTTATTCAAAGTTTGTTTTCATCATTCTGTGGTGAATATTGTCTTATGTATTTGTACTTTAAATATCGAGGTATGAGCTTAAAGGATTTCACCAATATGTTTACATCAGATACAGTGAACAATGATATTTTACTGAAGAAAATGTTTGATGTCTATTTTTATAGGTAATCTTAAGATAATTCAATACTTATACTTTGTATTTAGAATAAGAATAAACAAAAAATAAAGTAAGATTAATTAGACGTAAACTTTGTTTTATTTATGTAGAGATTTGAAAAAATACAAACAAATTAAAATTAAAAATTATTTATTATTAAAATGAAGTACACAAACTTACTTAAAACTAAACCATTGTGGGGGAATAAAGTGATGGCGATAGGGGGATACCACTGTCACTGTTTCTCATAATTTCCGCAATTTCTGCGTTTTCTTCTTCACTCCAATCCAGCAGGAGTGGGTTCACACGTCGCTCAGCTTCAGGTTTTGGAGATTCTTGGCGAGAATATCCGTAGAGTCGGTCCTTTCCGCCCTTCCGATTCTCCTCGCAAGTTGGGCAATAGGCCTTAACTCTCCAAACCCCATCGATGTCGTCCTCTTGGTTGGAATAGTGTCCATCGCATAGGGTATAATATGGTTTTACGTCCTCGTCTTCAACCATGGATTGCGGTAACGTTCCGTGTATATACCACAACCGGATGAGTTTATGGTGTTTTTTTAAAACATGATCCTTTCCAAGTAAAATTATGCCTTCTGTATCAAGAATCATTTTGACTTTTCTTCTAACAACGACGACACGACGGTGAAAACAGGAGTGAATAAATGTTGCACAAGTCGAAACGCTTATATATGGTGTGGAGTGGGGTGGCGATATTGTTTGCCCGCCTTTTTTGTTGTTTTACAATGGCTCGAGGAATGACGTGTCGCGACTTGTTGTGTCCGTGAGATTCTTGTTGGCATATTGTTAGTTTATTTCGCATCTTCCTGCTTGCGTTCAATATAATATTTGCAGCAGTCCCGTTTCACGGCGAGTTGTTTTGTGATATTGTATATTATATCTCTCGCGCTTTGATAATTTTTATCATCCTCAGACTGCGCATAATACTTGACACGAACGTCTGCGTGTTTCCAATAGTTCATAGGTGAGATGTTGCGGATCTTGTTCATGTCGTAAACTTCAATTTTGACGAAATGAGATGCGGTTATGCCCTCATTTTCACTCGACGCGATATACGATACACCATCATCGCAAGCCGTCGATACACTTGAAGACTGAGTCGCGGCCCTCTTTTTCTTTTTTGGTTTTTCAAAGAATGCTTCAATGTTGTTGCTTCTTTTCGATGCCTTTTTCTTAACATCAATCACCAATGAGTCCACAGCGTCATCACCATCGGGGGAATCAGGAAAGTAGTAGCTTTTGAAGGTGTTATCTTGAAACTGTGAAATAAGCATAAAGGTACACGTTATTTATAGTTTGTCGATGAATTTTGACTCATGAAAACAGGTTAACAAGTATGGTATATAAGATCCTAATTGAACTGTTACATATTGACATTCGGCTAACGGTGGAGAGCTAGAGTCAAAACCATACCGCTAGGTATTAGTTTAATAACTATACAACCACAGTATAGTGGTTATTTAAGATGGACAACGAAAACAACATAAAGTACACATATTATGAGTGATAGGTAGTTAAAGTTACTTACATCCATAGTTGAATTGGAGGAAATCTTCCGACCGCTGCGTTGGCTGCTTCAATGTCACTCACAAACTGAATAGGATGAGCTAAGTAGGGTTCGCTTTTATAACACTGCTCTAGCAGCATTAGGGTGGTCGCAGTGGGGAATACATGTCACGACAAGTTGATGCATTGTGAATTCAGCACAATAAATCAGTCCCTTACACCATCAGGTAAAAATTTGTATTCATAAAAACAATGGTGTCCCTTCACATCAATGGTACGAACGTGTCGCAACTCGATCAACTTTCGAAATCAGGTACATTTTAAAAGGACGAAAACAAAGCAATAAATCAGTCCCTTACACCATCATAAAAAAATGTCTTCATAAAGATAAATGTCCGCGCACCTATTCAAACTAGCTTACAATAAATAGTTCTTTTATATTCTACCGACGCGACAGAATAAAATTTTCAAAAGGACGAGAACAAAACGTTATGCAATAAAGAAAAAAAAACTTGTAAACTGATTTTGTGCAAGTCGAGAATAAAGGATTTTTACAATTGGAGAAAGAGTTAAGAGTTGGCGTCTGCTCGTAAAGACAATGGTGCAGCTTCACATCAATAGCCACTATAAACTTGTCCTATTAGATTTAGCCAATGGAATACACATTTTTAAAGGGATGGCAACAAAAGAAACTTATATTACGCAAGTATGAACAAAGACATTAATACAATTGAAAAAAGATATGTGAGTTAGTGACCGTTTTGGTTATAAAAACGAGAACAGCCTATTGGAATACGATAAGCTGGTCTAAATTCCACCTAAACCAGGCTCCGCGGGTTGAGTTTGATTCGCACCCTAATTAATAACACGCTAATGAAACACCCCGTCAATAAAGGCTGGGTTAGGTTAGGTTAGATTTATGTTATGAAGACGTGGTAGATGAAGCCGCGCCAAGTTTAAAATCAACAAAATCAGACTCTCGCGAGATGAGTTTAATTCATGGCTTATAAATAATAATCCGCTAATTAATTACCTCGCTAATAAAAAGCTAGGTTAAGTTTGGTTAGGTTCGGTTAGGTTAGGTTATGTTATGTTATAAATACGTGATTGATAAGGCCGCGCCAGGTGGTTTAGAATCCAATAAGAACAGGCCTCCGCGGCTTGATTTTGATTCGCGCCCTAATTAATAATCCGCTTATTAATCAACTCACTAATAAAGGCTAGGTTAGGTTAGGTTAGATTTATGTTAAAAAGACGTGGTAGATAAGGCCGCAGAAGTAATAGAGGCAGGATCAGACAGCTAGTGCGCGTGAAAAAATAGGGCTGCGATCGGTGCTTAACAATTTTGCACCCCCATTTATGTGTGTACCTAAATCGCTTTCGATAACATGTTCATATGTAATAGGCGACACATACATCGTTAACATAAACGCTAGTTAAAGCTGCGTTCGGGAGCGTGCAGCAATTGCGCAAGTGAGAGTGACATCAAAAATCCGAGTCGCGGTTAACAAAAGCGAACCCCAATTAAAGGACAATAGCCAGGTAGCCGACCCTTTCCATTGAGTGTATTTCATGAGCATATGCATTTTATATCTCGGAAACCGTGTGAGATAGAGAGCTGGGAGTCGGTGCTATCGTCTTAGATGGGGGGCAATACCCCTAGTTTGATATCAAACAACATGTTTTTTCTTTTTTAGCCCTCGATTGACCCAATCCGCCAAAATTGGCCCAAAATCAGAGGTCGAGAAACGCGGGCGAGCTTGGCTCGGCGGGAGTGGTCCAGAACCCACAAATCCCTACTACTGAAGTGCTAGCTGCTAGGGCAATCAGCGCGCTTCGCTCTATCTATCTAGCGTATTACAAAAACTTTTACTTTCAAATAGGTCACACTCTACCAAAATATTACGAGTAGTTTCAGCTTATTTGAACTAATACGAACATATTTTGTAAAGTTTACTAAAATAAACTACATATTTGCGATAGTCACGAAATTATTTAATTTAAGATGAAATCATATATTTTGCTTGTTACATCATGTTATTTCTACTTGTTAACTTGCAGTTGGAATGTGGTTCAAGGTATCACTCATGATTTAAGATGTTTACGCAAATTAAAGCTATTCTGAATTGAGATTGTTTTAACAAGACGTGCTATATCATCGTTATCATCAAACTAAAGTTTAGTTCAAACATGATATATAAAATGTACTTATATATACTTGAATAAAGCTTGGGTGATTGGGTTGTAATAAATACTAGCTTTCCACTGCGGCATCGCCTGTGTTAAAAGTTTTCGTGGAATTTAGATATTTTCCCGCGGTTGAAAGTAACCTATATTTCAGTCTAGGCTATAGCCTAACTAAAAACTAAAAATAATAAATAACTCTTTTAATTCCAAATTTCATGCAAATAAGCACACTTTAATATTTATATTGCGTAAAACGTACGTATGAAAATCATGTTTTCTACAGACGTAAATTCTAGTATGCGCGGTACATAACTGTAAGTGCAAAATTAAATGAAAACATAATATCTACACCACATAATTAAAACACATTTCAAAGTTTATGTGCTCATACATAATAATAATGAATATACTAGTAACATACATTTCATACAGTCTACCACACATAAAGTCTTATAGTAACAAAAAGCACTATATTACGATGGCAGCAGCAGCGTTATTCGTAATATAATTTTGTACATAGTTACTTGCCACCTACTGTAACGAATTAAACCCGACTAAAGTTCGAAGTAATTGAGATGAGAATCTGTAAAACAATAAACTTTAGCAAGATGGATGGAGTTACACAAGTCTTGGAAAGTTCTTGTCATTAAGATACATATAATTTAAAGGTTAGCATTACTGGAGGTGATATTTCAGTTTTAATTCTGTTTCAACTTGAGATATCGTAATCAGACACATCGTTGCATTGAAACGGGTTTATTATGATAATAGCACATATTAGTCTAACGGAAAACAACGAAAGTATTGTAATGAGCAGGCACTCATTATTTTTTATGGTTAGTTCTAGAAATAGCGAAACAAACTTTATTATACTATTATTATAAAGAGGAAAGATTTGTACTTGTGTGTGTGTTTGTAATGAATAAACTCAATTTACCAAAAAGATTTCAAAAATTCTTTCACTATTACAAAGCTACATTCACCCTGACTAACATAGGCTACCTTTTCCGCGGGAAAATGCCTCATTCCCACGGGAAAAACTGTTAAAGTGGGCAGAGCCGCGGCGGAAAGCTAGTTTTAAAATAAAACGAAAGTATTTAAAAACGAAGTAAGTAGAGCAACATATTGTATGTAGTATAAGGTAAAGGAAAGTATTTATATGGACGAACATAACATCATCATATCGTCAGCCTATATTAACCCACTGCTGGGTATATGCCTCTTCTTTGTTGTGCCATTCGTCACTGTCCTCACATTCCTGTGCCTTCCGTATCCAGCAAATCCAAGCGATTTTAATATGGCGTCGGACCATCGGGCTGGTGGTCTGCCTACTGGCCTTATTGCTCCTCGCTTACACAACATGCCTTACTTTAATTGTTTATTTTATAACATCAATGAAATTTGACAATCACAACAAAATATTATCAGATTATTAAAAATGCATCGAGTTGACATTGGAATTTGTGTATTGTTACAAATAAATTATTTGTTTTTTTAATCTATTCTTGGATTACACTTTGTACGTTGGTCTAAATGTAATCCTTGAATCGGTTCTCAGGATCGGTCCTGCGCTGCCCGCATCCAGCGGCTTCCCGCCACCCTCACTAACCAGATCGTCGATCTTTGGGAGAGGCCTTTGTCAAGCAGTGGACGTCTTTCGGCTGATAACTTATTGTGACACGGACATGACTCCAAAACTTCCTTCTTACTATAAGCTGCTGTTTCATAAGAGCGAGAGGCCTAACAAGCAGTAGCTTTGACATACCAGCATATGAAAACAATAGCTATCAAATGTACGCGGCCTAGATCTGTCAATCACAAAGACTTAATATTTGCTGACCTTCAAGGTGCTTCAAGATGCTACGGTACGATAAGTAAGTGCACTAAATAAATTAGCCAAGTATGGTCATGTGATTACTTTACTCAATACATTCCCGCCCAGCCTTGCGTTTGGCAATGCTACATCTACAATTTCGACATCACACATTTAATGGAGATGGTATCGCATTTCTAGAGCCACCTAGAGCCGATGTTTACAATTTCCTTTATTAACTATAAATGATCGTTTTGTTGAATAAATAAAACTTTAAATGGCTGGAGATATAATGGAAAGATAAATTATTTGTATAATCAAGTTGTTTTTTGATGTTTTATACTTAGATATCCACACTTATAAATATTATATTACAAATGCGAAGGTGCGTTTGTTCGTTTGTATTTGACACTGAAACTAAGCTACGAATTGGCCATATTTTATGCACCAACAGGGATTTATTTAGAATTGGAAAACATAGGATTTTGATTGTAAAATTATAACGGATCGAAGCACAATACAAATATGCTTTACTGACACCATGAAAATCAATACAGAGAAAACAATAAATAAATACAGTGCAAGAGGCCAAGAGGCGGCCTTATTGCTATCTCTTCCTGGCAGCCTTAGAGTATGGAAAAGAAAAGAGGAATAAAGTGCCGGCGAGTGCGGGAAGCATGTTTAGTACATTAACACTAAACATCACTACATAGTTTATAATAAAGTCGCTTTCTCCGTCCCTATGTCCCTATGTCCCTATGTCCCTATGTCCCTATGTCCCTTTGTACGCTTAAATCTTTAAAACTACGCAACGGATTTTGATGCGGTTTTTTTTAATAGATAGAGTGATTCAAGAGGAAGGTTTATATGTATAATACATGCATAATATACTGAAGGACAACCCACAATAACCATTTTCCCGTGCGGAGCCGGGGCGGGTCGCTAGTTAGTTTATATTTTGTGGTTGAGCTTCTCATTGGAATTCGTCACGTGACTGTGCGTGACTGTAATGCCCTTCATAAGAGTCCATTTCAATAGTAACGAACGCCTCGCTCAATGCGATCCGGGCCATCATCGCGATGTGTTGATCTGAAGCTCACAACATTAATCTTTTATCAACTAATGGCTTCCTAGTACACTAATCAAAAGTCAGGAACTAATCATGGGCGGGTCGCGCTTTGTGTTGAGTATTTATCGCCATATGGATTTCTTGGCTAAACAAGTCGTAAATATATAGTTACTTAGTGCTCTGTTGAGTACTACCATTCAACTATCAACTCTAACATAATCTAACATAAGGTACGAGTATGAACAAAGTTTCATCGTTTGAATAAAATGAAATTAGTTAAAACGCGGATTATTCTCATCTAACGCCAAAAGATCCCGAGTGATTACCTACGTCTGAATTTAAATCACATGCAGGAAATTAATCAGAAATATTTTTTACATTTGTCATGGCTTTGTAATTTTTTTTGTAAAGTTAATTCTGTGATTGATTGGGTATGATGGACAGATCAAAGAAAATAGACTAGCTATATACCTAATAACTGATTTAAAAATAACCGTGCAATGGCTTTGCGAGCTAAAAAAAGCATTAAATAAAAAGACATGCAAATATAAAGCATTGCGAAGCATTGCGCATTACATGACATTTTATGCTAGCTACTTATATCTTTTTATTAATTCATTATCGGGGCGCCTAGTCACTCTACATAAAGATCAATAATTCTTCGAACTTCCGTTGCATGACTCAGCGTCTAGTCGTTTCAGCATTATATGCTTCTTGTGTCAGCAGCCGGTTGTCGAGGGGCAGAGATGACATTTGCAGTCCCTCTCACTGTAAAGGCCAGTGCACACGGTGGGCGACAAGCTTAAGATCAAGGACCAGGACTGGTGTGCACCGGTCCTATGTAAATGAACTTCATTTTGTAATGTAACAGTCAATCAGGTGACGTTTGCTTGCGGTAACTATGTATTCGGAGTTGATCAAAAGTAAATTTAAAAAATAAACCTAATGAAATCATTGAACATTGTGATCTGGTTAATACATTTTGCCTCCTCAGACCATGCTTTATGGAAATGGAACTTAGTACGCCACGGGTAATGAATTTTTATGATGGTACAGTAGTATTTTAACCGTAAGATCGGAAACGGTGATAACTATAGAGCAGAAGATATATGGGATATTTTGAAATCGTGGTTAAAAATTTAAATTTCCATAAGAATTAGAACCTGTTATCAATTAACTTATTACTCAAATGAAGATTGCCTGGTATAAATTAGTCCGTTAGCAATAAGGCCACCTATATAACACCGAATTGCTGTTTAATACATCTACTCGTAATTGTGTCTATGTGTGCCTGTTTACCGAATTGAATCATCATCTTATCAAATCATTTCTTTAAATGGCTAACCTTTAATATATTCTTAAGTTTCTTAATACATTTCCGCATAGTGTCAGAATCGATAAAGCTAAAAATAAAAGTACAATACATGTCAGATGTTGGTCCATTGACCACGACGCTATAACCTTGTCCGAAGAGATCGACCCCAATCAACCAAAAAAGGGCAAAGAGAGCACGCCTTACAAGGTCACTGTCACATGAAATGCCACACACGGTTGTGGAGGTTGTGTTGATTTCTTTTGCTCGTAAAATTGACAGCTGTTAAGGCAAAAGCTAATAGCTCCAGCCACAAAACGGAACGCGTGAAATGCTCAAGCCATTCAGAGTCATAGCTTCTGCTGAGTATGCTGAAATTAAATTAGTATTATTCATAATGTACGACGTACGTATAGTTTATTTAACGGTTTAACAAATGGTTACTTTTTACCGCGGGAAATAGTTCCTTTATTGAATCACGGAATACGCTCTACCTACGCAATAGCAACAGTCAGACTCCACACGGTTATGTATGAGACAATTTAGATTTTCCATTGAACGAACCGCGAGCGATTCATTCTGTTTTTATTACGGTTCACGCGCGGACTTCTTGCGGTTCGATCGATCGAATCGATTTCGTTCTTGTCCTTACAGAATAGTATTGATGGCTCATATTTTGCAATCTCACGGAATAACATTTTTGGTAAACACTTACCTCCTCGCCAAATTGATAGAGATGTCTAAAATGAGCTCGCCGACACTGGCGAAATCTTCGGCCTTCCACTCGCCCTTGGGCTGAGACACCACTGTCGAAATAAACACTCGTTAGAACATCATAAATATGCATTTTTACTTTAAAATATTCAAGGTATGGAGGTGTAATTTGTCTTAATTGAAGAAAAGTAAAATATAGTGATACATGAGCCGACCTTGCGTAGTTTAAACGTTTTTCTGTCAAAGCAAAGGCGATAAATTATAGGTATTAAAAAAAACTTGTAGTGATTCAACAGTTTTCAAAACACGTAGGTATAGTTCTTTAATACACTACCTACTGTTATTTATTACCTTTAAATAAAAGTAAAATCTGAAAACATGCAAGTGGTGGAATTATTTCACTCAAGGGGTGTACGAAATTGTCCGTATTATAAACAGGAACAGGAATGTACCTCTTATGCTTCTATAATTATGATCTAATTTATTAAATTATCGTGACAAAATATACTTAAATTCGTACCTATCCTGTTCCTGGCTTCGAGATAAGCTTGGTTCACTGCTTCGTATGTGATGCAACTGTGCTGGCCCTCGTAGCCGCTGAAAATAAAAAATATACATAAAGTCAAATATATCGTGGGTACATGTATGTATGTATAGTAGGTTTTATTGCCTAAAGAAAAAGATGGTCCGACGATATTGTTAAACCTATTGGATCTTGCTGCATGCAGATGATGACAGGACCATGATCTGAGTGGTGCAAAGGGGAAAGGCATATACCCAGCAGTGGGTTGATATGTGCTGATAAAGAAGAAGAAGAAGAGAAAGAGAGGGACATTCTCAATGTATTTGTATTGTATTGTATTTTCGGGTTTCATCTTTTCTCCATCAACCTACATCTTCATATCAAAATCAAGATGAAGTGTGACTACACGACTACACTATGCCATCAAATTCTGTCGGAACCTCTACACCAAGTGAAAACAAAAAGCACTTGTAAGTACGGCTGGTACACACGTTCAAAGTGAGTAATTGGCTGTGGCCCACATCGCGGGCCGTTTATCCGAGATTCCGAGGGCAAAGGTCGAGTTACTTAATGAGCCCCAGCTTTTCAGTTGCGCACGAGACGAATTGTTACATCAACAACAATAATAACCACTTATGGTATTGTATGTAACCGCAGCTTTAAATGCTGTAGTGCGTTGTGCGGCATTTGCACATAGGAATTTGACAGTCATGGTTAAAAGGTAGTTGGTCAGTTATATTGCAATATGATTACTGCGGATACAAAAAAATAAGTTATCTGTAGTTTCTTGCTTATCGTGTAGGTTTCGAGATGTACCTACCTACTTCACAACCCTCCTGTCTAAAGACTGACATGGCTTTTTATTCGTCTTGAGATTTGTCATAGAGCGTGCTTTTATGATTTTATTTATGAAATGAAAATGAAAATGAAATATCGAGGGGTGCCTGGTAAAACCCGATAAGTGCTCAAAATGTGATTCTGAGATAATCGAAGTTAAAGTTTTGATGCCGATTTACCATACTTAAATCTTGTAAAAAGTAGAGTAAAAGTAAGTAATAAATTGCAAAATATATTCTTAAATCAAGTTTGATTAATTACAACTTCAAATTGTATTTACTTTTCCTATAAAAAATGTTTATTTTGAGTAAGGGGCATACTTAAAGGGTTTTAGAACGGAAACAAAACCAGTTTTTAGGACTTATACTTGAAATTTTTCTTTGAAAAACATCTTCCATCATCATCATTACTTACTTAAAATTATCAAAAAAAGAAATAATTGTAATCGTCATCATCAGTATCCAGCGCAGTTTCATTATTATCGTTTTTAAGCTTTAAATCCAGCGGTGAAGTTCTTCCGGGATTATCTGTTTCGCGCACATAGCTTATAAATGTAGCTTTTAGCGACACTTATTGAGAGCTGACTACAGTATAAAGGTTCCAGTCCTTGAAGCAACTTAAAATTAACAGAAGGTAGGTTTAATTATCGTTTCGGGTTTCAGGTGTGATTCTGAGACCTATAGGGCCTGCCCCCGTTACACCTTTCGGGATTCAGGATACTTTCTGCTCCAACAGCCATTGGTTCTACGTGCAATGTGTCTCGCCTACTGTCACTTAAGTTTAGCAGCTCTTTTGGCTATGTCGGTTACTTAAGTTTGTCTGCGGATCTTAATCATTCCT
Organism: Teleiodes luculella; assembly: GCA_948473455.1. Classification (NCBI taxonomy): domain Eukaryota; kingdom Metazoa; phylum Arthropoda; class Insecta; order Lepidoptera; family Gelechiidae; genus Teleiodes; species Teleiodes luculella. The sequence continues at coordinate 4,771,895 of OX419592.1, read as the reverse complement.
AACTCGATCGCGCAGGGAACCTCCAAGCACAGCCCTCTCCATTGCTCTCTGAGCAACTTTGGGCCTTCTTGAGAGGCTCATTGTTAACGACCACGTCTCGGATCTGTTTCGAAGTCATAACTGGCATGGCAACACACATTGTTCAAAGACCTTTGACTTGAGCTGCAGTATTTGGGTTGAAAACATGATGGCAGCTTTCCGAACGCTTTCCAGCTGAATGCTGAATGCTTTTTTGGAGTGGTCATTGGTAACCACTATTAGTAGTAAGTAGTTTCTACTTAGGTACATGGGCGTTCGATATTACTTTTGTTTTCCCCATGTTCATCTTCAGAAGACTATTGAGTTCATCGAGCATTGTGTCCAAGTCTTCTAAGGTCTTAGCCATGAGAATAATATGTCGGCAAACTCAAGGTGAGATATGTATCCACCATCAATGTTGATAGTATCAACATTAATGCCTCTTCCAATCCAGAAGCTTTAAGATAGAGAATTTATCGGTGAAAAGTAATTGGAGAAATAACTTCTTCCTGTCTCACACCCCGCTGCAGCTACATTGGTCTGAAGGTCTGATCCTGGAGTTAAACAGGTATGGAAGCATTCTCATACAAACACCTCGATATACCGGTAGTCAATTTGGTACCTCTGAAGAGATCCCAGCACTGCTCAGATTTCTATTGAACCGAAAGCCTTCTGTAGTCCACGAACGCCATGAATAATGTCTGGTTATTCTTCAGTGTTCTGTATAATCTTCTGCAGCGTGTAGTGGTTTATTTTAATGTAGCCCTTTGGGAAACCGGCTTGTTCTTGAGGCTGGAAGTTGTCAAACCTGCGATTCGTGAGTACACTCGGAAACAATTTGTAGACATGACTTGGAAGTGAGATGGGTCTATAATTCTTTAGAAGGGTTTATCGCCCTTTTTAATAAAGAAGACCACTACATATCTGTGTCATGCCTACGGCTTTGTACCTTCAAAGATGACAGAGTTATACAGTTTCTGAAGTACTTCCAAAACCGGTATACCACCTGCCTTCAGAAGCTCAGCAGCTTTTCTGACATCGCCCGAGGTCTTGTTGTTTTAAAACTTTGAGAGCGATTCTAAACTCGTATCCGTGATGTCTTCAGTATAGTGTCGGATTAGCTCACCTCTGGCGTCAGTTGCAGTTTGAATACTGACAGGTGTTCGTGTTGTCGTGTACAGCTGTCCATAGAATACCTTTATTGCTTCCTGTAGCTCAAGCTCACATATCACAGTTCGTTACGCTCAATTACTTCCTTAATACGATCCGTCTATTAAGATCTGTCAGCATTATCTGGGACAAAAGAACCATCCTCCATCTTCCGTAACCCTGAGGATAGAGTAAGAAATATTTTTGTTTTCATTAATTGTACGACGGGTCTTTAAAAACTTGGATCCTGTTATACGGACAGCTTTCACGAACCAATCATTGTAATCGTGCACACCTACTCCTTTTGCTTGGCTTTCAAATCGTTTTCGCAGCTCAGGATGGGTTTTCAGGGTTCTGAGTTTGAATTAACAACGGACGGTGCGTATTTCATCATTTTTATTTGTTTTTAGTCAACATGACAGTTACGGATATTAAAAAAACTGAATTTATGAAACTCAAGAATAATATTTACCTGGTTTTGCATCTTATAAAATTAGTGGTGTTGATAAGTAAATATATTTGCTAAAACCCAATAACAAGTCATAACTCTACTGTTTGTGAAAAAAATACAATATTTGTATTTATAACTCACTTTAATGGGTTTTACCTCTATGAATGGATGTTATTGTTTTGTAAATACTATTTTCAAAAAGCCCATAACAAGTAATAGTTGATTCTGCTAGAAAATATTTCATTAATTTGGACGTATAACACACTTTAAAGTATTCTTCTTCTCATAAGTCCATAAAAAGGGTATAAGATATTGGGTTTTGACATAACGATTAAAGCCTTACACTTTAAATATCGATTACTGGACTACACTATTAGAAAGAGCTCGAAAAGTACTCTATGGTAGTATAAATAACTCATTTTGCCAAAGTGGGGTACTTATCGGGTTTTCACAGGCGACCCTCGATATGTTTTATTCGAAGTAAGATTTTACAAATCGTTTTTCGACGTCGAGGCGGGTTCACAATTTGGCTGTCTTCTGTGGAGAAGAACCCGCCGGAAGAAACTCCACAGGCGTTGCATCTTTTCAAACTATTTTACAAAAAATATTATTTTATACAATTTGATTCATATAACAAAGAGTGCAAACGAAGTATGCAGTTAGAGGAAGGCAACCAGTCAAAGTAGAAAAACTAAATTAAGTAACCAAAAAACAACCGGCAATCGACTAGAGTAGACCAGTCCCCCCAAGCAGCACCACGTTCACTATGTAAGTGATACTCATAGTAATGTTATTACAATGAGTTACTAATGCAATATTATTGTTTCTTGCAAAAAAGGAACACTAATATCTGATATCGCGGCTCAATCCACTAAAAGTAAACCTTCCGTTCAAATCTAAGCTAAAAACAAATTATGATTAACTTTCAAATCGGAACTGCATCACACACAGTTCAATATGGAAATGTTACGGCTTATTATGTAAACCAGCGTGAATAATGTCGTTGAACCTTCTGCAGTCTAATAAATTATTGCGTGAAATGGAAAGACACCTCCGTCTAGCCAGTCACATGACATTCTGCATATAAAAATCTTGCGAAAATCTAGTTTTATCTGTCATTCGAAGTTTCTCAGTAGCGTAGGCGGCGAAGTTCAGAAATTAAATGCAATTGATATTTATGAGTTAATAAAGTTTATACTTTATGTGGGTTTTAGTGGTCAATAAATACCTACTTCACGTTATGCAAGAAATGTTAGCGTTATAGTTTAGCACATATGTAGGTAGATGGTTTGTTGTGGTCGTTGTGAAATGTAACTCGGACAATGAGCTTAGGTTCCGTTCCCACGTGTGGGGATGATGAGCGAGCGCCACAATGCGTGCGATTAGATTTACCTCATCGCTTGCATGTGAGTTTGCTCTTCTAAGTTAAGATTTTGAGTCAGGTAAGGTATGATTGATGATAAAACGGCTTTAGTTTACACATCTACGCGCTAAAAGAATGCGATTTAGAAAAAAACAATTAAAAAGTTATAAAACGAGGACAAGGTCTTTATACTCTTCAAAATCGCTTTTATTTCTACCAAATGACATAACATTTAACCGAGCTGCAAAATCGAATTAAAAAATCCCATACCTAATAAAGTTTTAGGGTGAGACTAGACGAGCGTAATTTTTGAGTTGTGAGTCGCTCATTTACGGTCGCGGAATTTCCGTTTCTCTTTCATACAAAATACGTAACTCATTTTTAGTCGCCGTGTGAACGAAACAGGGGTTTTGTATGAAACCGAATGCAGCAAAAATTGCTCGACAGAAAATCTGCGACTCACGACTCACAAAATTGCGGTCGTCTAGCCTCAGTCTTAAAGTCAAAATATCGTAGCTGACCACAGCCGCCGGCGGCGGTATATCAAATTTGCTCTTCACCTTACCCTGGCGCGACCACTTTAATAAAGTTTAATGGATATAGAAAGTTGAGGATTTTGATCGCGCCAACAGGATTTAGTCCATTTTTAACTGTTTAAAAGTCTTGCAATTTACATACATATGTCATTAGAACGAAGTGGTAATGGCTCACTCAACGGGATTTCGAGACTGCCATGTGAATGAATAGTAGTTCTATTTATTATTTACTGTACTCTCAAGTACTGAGAGTCGTGAATGCGCATGCTCGAACTAGACAAATAAATAATGAACAAACATGCACTGAAGATAAGAGGACGTGCCGTTAGGTAAGCTTACAATTTGTAGAACAAATTCATGGTAATGTATTATTTGTGTGCATTTAAATATATTCAAGTAAATAACTGTTAAGCAAGTGAATCAGCACTTTATATTTACAAATAGGTTGATGCTGTTAAAATTGTAGAGAATGTAGATCTATATCTCTGCCGATGTGTTAACTGTATTTTTACATATTATGACGTGATCTTTATGACTCTATTAGACAGATCGCACGAGTAGCTTAATTAAAGAAAGGTTTAGGCGAAAGTGAACGTGTGAAGTAGTTTAATACTCGTTTGAGTGCGGATTTTAAGGCTCCGATATATCAAACGCGGGACGAGAGCAGCATTGGTTAAAAGCAGGTACGCGAAAAGTTCGTTAACAGCCCATAATGTCTTTACCGAGGGGCTCGAGCCTCCTACTACCCTGAATCAGTGTGAATAGGTCTTAATAGACCACGCGGGCCCAGTCGGGGTTTGGCCAAATTCACACACACGACCTTTGAATTCCTTCGCGATGTTTTTCTTGACCATAAAAGGGTCCAATAAATGTACATTTTGAATCAGAAAAACGAAACCGTATTGTTCGAGGCTTGAAGTCACGCCTCCAAAATTTCAGAAGGCAACGGCCCTAGCCATTGGGCCACCGATGCTCTTACGGTGTGCCCGAGAAAAGTTGTAATAGTACAAACTATGGGCAATAACAATAAGCCGCTGGCTTTGAGCAGCGCAGGACCGATTATTGTGCAGATCTTTGGGGGAGGCCTTTGTACGGCAGTGGACGTCTTTCGGCTAAAATGATGACTAAAAAGGCAGCGCGGTGCCAGTCGTCCAACACGACCAAGGAAGTTATATATGTATATCCATTCAAACCGCATTTAGTGTATCGGAGCCTTTAAAGTGCTGAACAGTCAGTACCTACTGAGGAAAGTAATTGTTGTACATATTGCAGTTGCAGTTTAGCGCATTGCAACAGCTTTTGACACGGGGTCAGCAAAACAGTGATTATTATACTTGTACCGACAATACAACTTCTGTTAAAACCAACCTTCATTGTTCAGTAACATAACATTATTTTTACGTAACTAATCGCTTGTTATGAAGTCGACATAACAGAAGACGCTACAAAAAATATTTCAAAAGATTTCTGTACGTGAATACCTACTTTAGTAAACTTTAGGTATTCAGTTATTTAATTTTTATCAATTAGAAACAAAATTTTGGTTAGGTAGAATGTTTATCGTACATGTATTTCGGTCAAATCAAAAAACAGCCTCTATCACAAATTAATCCTGACAAAATCTTTGACTAAATTATTGGACACTGCTCATTCTTTTATATCAGAATTAAATTAGGTCCACTGCTGGACGAAGTCTGTCCCATCCCAGAGATCTCCACAACGATTTACTGGCTTGTAAAGCTATGAAAACATAGATGAAAAAGGAGACGGCTAGCGTACTAGTGCAAAACATCTATTTAATAATGGGGAAGTGTGTCAAGTTTGCGAGACAGTTGGTCTATCGTGACGCAACGCAACACGACGCAGCGGCGACGTCGAAGATAGCGGGTACTCCCGCGCACCCGCCGACATTGACGCAGCTTGACAAACATGCGTTATCCAATACCCGATATTGTACCACAGATAAAGTCACTTATTAAGAATAGAATAGAATAGAATATACTTTATTGCACACCAGTAGTAAATTTAAACAATACAATTACAATAACATACGTGTACAAATAGGCGGCCTTATTGCTAAAGTAGCAATTTCTACCAGGCAACCCATTAAGTTACATTTTACAGGAGCAGCAGTGTCCTACGCAGCCTGACGACCATGCGTGATCCAATACCCGATATTGTATCACAGATAATGTCACTTATTAAGTTACATTTTACAGGAGCATTTGTGTAATATTTTTATTATTTTGCATATCACTTTCACAGTAAATCGCTTTGGATGGTTTGGAAAGACGTCGGATAAACTCAATGGTTGTAAGTTAAAGTAAGTTAGTGAAATAACTGCCTGCATAAATTTTAATAATAATTTGTAAATAATATTATTGACATATGTATGTAAATAATATTATTGACATATGTAAGGATCAGTAATTTTTATTATTTCTCTATTACGGAATAAAATCACTGCTAAAATTTTCTATACTATTACTGTCGGATAGTTCGTAAAAATGATTTTCAAATTACTTATTTTATTCATTTACGTAAATCTCAATTCGCACAAGCTACCGGATATAACCGCAGTCAACTCCAGCGCATCATTCGGTCAGAGCGCTCGGCTGTTTGTCAAAATGTTGATATTATGTCATATCATTTATCTTACTCAAGCTGACAGCCTCCATGGTCGAGTGGTCAAAAGCTCGCCTTCCGCGAGGAATGACGACGGATTGTGAAGCGCGCCACCAACCCGGATTGACGACCACGACCGCTCTGTAAAGAGTGTACCGACGACGACGAAGAAGAAGAAGAAGATATAGCCTGTGGTGCTACTTACAAGTTGCCCTTGAGCAGGTTGAGGGAGTAGTCGTAGGCGGAGGTGCGTCCGGGCCCGCTGAGGTAAAGCGCGCAGTCATTGTCGTCGCCAGCTGCCGACAGCGGCGACAGCGATGCAACGGCGACGCTACTACACGCCAGCGCCAGGAGCAGCGCTCTGCGGACAATAAAGTTGAAGATTGAAACATACTATTACACGAAATTTTCACCCAGTGATCTATAGTAGATTTTTGACGACTACGCAGCTTAGTCGATGCGTACCTTTTAGAAGCAAAGGCACGCAAAGGCTAGATGAGTACTTGCTATTGTCTTGTTGATCTTATGGTCTCTGATACCCGTAGTACACATGGTTTTGCATAGTTCGGGGTCAGTGACCGTGTGTGACATGACCACGTATTTATTATCCACGGTATAAAGGCACCTGTCTCTCCCTGTGGTGCCATAAATGGCCCTGAACTGTTTATCATGGTTGGTACAAGTTTATTGTCTTCGCAGATGTGAAAATTTGACATAATGAGGTAAAAAGACGAAATACCTATATTGATCAAATCTTATCATAGTCAATGAATGAATAGGGTAGATTTATAGTCGTATGTATACCTATACCACAGGAAGCAAATAGTAGTCCCTACCTATACTTATTATAACATCGACTAGACGCAACTCTTTGATTAATAAAATAGTGCGTAATACTTAGTTCTACATATTATAACAGTGCTACCTTTGTGGTCTAGATATCAAATGTACATGTTGTAATGTAAAGCTTTTACTTATTATAACTACCTTGCAGTTTCGTTAAGCATGTTGAAATGTATACTTTTTACAAACAGCGATGTAGAAAATGAAAAAAACAAATATGTACTCGAGCACTTATTCCATCTATTAAAGTTTGCTAACACATTCCAAAAGCGTTAAAGTAGGTATGTAGGTACAGAAGCCAGCACATGCGGCTGTAAATGTTGACCTTGAGAGCGCCCGTATTCCGTAGCGGTAATGGTGAATTTCGTAGTGCGAATGTTCAGCCGCATGTGCTGGCTTCTGTACACAGAGTTACTTAATTTTGAAATAGTATGTTTAGTATGTGTGGACTGAGAGCCCATTTTTATTTTTGAGGATTTTTGCAGTTTAACTAACAACAGTCCTTAGTAAAAGGTGTGGAAATATTTGTAAAACGAATTTTAGAGTTTGTAAAGACATAATTCAAAAGATATATCGTCTTAAGTGGGTCCCTCAGTTCACACACATGAGCTCCCAAATCTAGATATATAATGAGTTCACCAACAAATTTTGGTTACAGACCTTTAGTAAAACATGAATAATCATCTACACAACTTTAAAAAACGTAATGTGAATAGATAATAAAAATTTACAAACGCCTTTCTGTGGTCCCTGAGGGCCCACATAAGTTTATCTCATAATTAATAGATTATAACATGAACATTAAATATTCATAAGCCATATTTGTATAGTGTGTGAACTGAGGGACCACCAACAAAAACGTAAAATTCACAATATTTACCACTGTTTGTGATCTTTCTTCAGTTTTAATTTTTTTCTTGTAATTTTTACTGAAGATTGGCTTATGAATATTTAATGTTCATGTTATAATCTATTAATTATGAGATAAACTTATGTGGGCCCTCAGGGACCACAGAAAAGCGTTTGTAAATTTTTATTATCTATTCACATTACGTTTTTTAAAGTTGTGTAGATGATTATTCATGTTTTACTAAAGGTCTGTAACCAAAATTTGTTGGTGAACTCATTATATATCTAGATTTGGGAGCTCATGTGTGTGAACTGAGGGACCCACTTAAGACGATATATCTTTTGAATTATGTCTTTACAAACTCTAATATTCGTTTTACAAATATTTCCACACCTTTTACTAAGGCTGTTGTTAGTTAAACTGCAAAAATCCTCAAAAATAAAAATGGGCTCTCAGTCCACACATACATTTTATTTTTACATATACTTACGTACTTTATATGTATATTAGGTATATAGGGTATATAGATATTAGTATTTATTTATATATTTTTCTAGATATATGTATATCAAACTGATTATGTATAGTTAGTTAAAGTTTCTTATATACTATTTATTTATTTATCAATACAAGGAAGACCAACAGCTATGCTTACATATTATAAAACTAACAATAGCAACAGAAAGCCACACATAGGTATATAAATACGCTGAACATTAAGTCTATGATTACGGTGATCTTTCTAAACATTTTCAGCTTAAGTTAAAGATTTTCGTAGTCGTTAACAGCTCATATATGTGCCAACCGAGGGGCTCGAGCCTACCCTGAAATCAGGGTGAATAGGCCTTAATCGACCACGCTGGCCCAATGCGTTGGCCAACTTCACCCACAACCTTTGAATTACTTTGCGGTTTCGCTTCGTAGAAATAACTACAAAGGAATAAGGTAGCATTTAAAATCGTCTGATTTTTCTTCTTCTGTATTACGTCTTTATGGTGTCTATAAAGAAAATTTTATTGTATTGTTCAGTCCTACACACGACAGAAACTTAGCAAAGTGACTTCATAGCAATTACCAACCAAAAATTGTTTCAACTGATGTGTCATTCAGATAACCATATACGTATCCTTATTGAATCAAACCGAGTACGTGCGCGTACACACATGCATTATTAATGCACGTGAAAGGCCGCTACAGATACATAAATATATCCCTGTCAAGCGCCGACAGCCTGTCGATACGACACACGGTTTGCCAAACGTTACAGGGACACCAGGCTCTATGTAATGTTTGTAAAGCAATTAAGCCAATTACGACTGATCGTGAAGGATTTACTAAGCTGAATTTAGTTTATCGAAATACTTAAAAATATAGGTCGACTATTTCCCATAATATTTATATGAAATCGATAAAAATAAATACATTTGTTTTTGAAATGTGAATTACATACTTAATGCGTGTAAACAAAAAGGTTTAGCCAAATATACTGAAACGAAAATGCTTATTCAACGTCAACAACTTAGTTTCAATAAGCAACGTTTTCATAGAAACTTTACATAGATACAAAAAAGAAAATCGGTGTTTCCATGCAAAATAGTCACTTAAACCGGACACTCAGTTTCAATGGTGAATTTTTTTTTCATCTCTGATGACAGTTTCTTTCAAAAAGTTGATGAGATCCATTGATTGAGCATATACTTAATATCAGTTTATGAACAGTCGTCACACCTTGTACTATTCTTTCTCTCTCACTATTATGAGAAGCCATTTGTTCCAAAAGCTCACGCAAGGTTTTGTTTTTCTGAATTATAAACTTTAGCTAGTAAATTAAGTTACTGCGGTCAGTAAATTAAGCCACGCTGTGGTTAGTGAAAACCGAGATGAATACGCTCTGATACGCATATTAGATGCAAAATAATGCACAAAACTGACTAATCTCTACACTTAAGAGTGGATAGTATGGCACGTTAGGTTTTAATACTATGCGAAATTTTGCACTTTATCTTGTGTAAATCAAATTGGGTAATGTTTTTTCTGTTGTTAGACAATAAAGATATTTTTATCATTTTAATGACTGTTGTATCAGTAGAAGTTTGTAACTTTTAAAAAGAACCTCTATTTAATCTAATTAAAACCTTTCTTCAACTAGGTTTACTAGCGTAAAATTACCGTATCCTTTCATCCTCCGACCGACGACGACGACGACTCAATCTGATGATGATCATTATAATAACAGTTAACATCTTATATTATAATATGTCCCCACCGAGGGGCTCGAACCTACCCGGATATCAGGGTGAATAGGCCTTAGTCGACCACGATGTACCAGTGCAGGTTGGTCAACTTTACTCACAACTTTTGCATTACTTCGCATTGTGTGCAGATTTCTTCACGATGTTTTCTTTCACCGTAAGAGCGCCGAATAAACGTACGAGTACATGCACATAAATTCGAAAATCGAATACACAAATGGAAGTCAAGGGTTCTAGTCACTTGGCCACCGACGACGATGCTCTATCCAATAACAGTGACTGGAGATATAAATAAGATTATTACGTAGCTAAGTACAGAAGACAGCACATGCGGCTGGAAATGTTAACCTTGAGAGCGCCCGTATTCCATAGTGATAGAGGTGAATTTCGTAGTGCAAATGTCCAACCGCATGTGCTGGCTTCTGTACATTATAAAAACTAAAAATACCAAAGAAATTGCTGTTATAAAACTCTCTCCTGTTATGTCTTCTATCAATACATTATTGATACCTAAGATGATATCTTTTTAAGCTCTTTTATAATACTGTAACATGACACAGTGAGATGTAATCAGTAATTTGATACCAGTTCCTAGTAAAATAAAGTTTCCGTTAGTGAGCTGTGGAGTAGCTGACGGCCTCGCATTAAAAATGTCATCATACGCTTATCCTTTCACTACTAAACTTATTTTTTTAGTAAAGCTATTCAGTCTATCTAGAATTACTTGTAGTGAGGCATTTTTTACGCAATGTAGTAATTACTTTAAATTATACTTAGCAACAGATTTATTCTATTTTTAATATGAATATAGTTATTTTAAATTTAATTGGCTGCAAGGATTTCTTTCAGCGGAACAATGTAATCAAAATCACTTCAAAATGCCCTTGTTTAAATTTTTACATTTCAATTTTGCATTGAACTCAATAATTGTAAACGTAAAAAGGCTAAGTCACTGATCTAATACTTTTTAATAGTACATTTAGACGTACAATTAACCGCCCACCCTTTTCAAATGGTAAAAAAAATGGAAGTTTTCAATTCCTAGTGTCAATACTCGTACCGAATATGACTTTCAAAAAAAGAAAGAATTAGAATTATCACGCTAATTGATTCAAAGGCTTTTCGCAATCATTTGTTTCTTATTTCAGAACGATTTTGAAACAACCAAGTCATTACAGTTCGAACCCACAGAGGCGGTAGACGCGCAATCTTGCTCGGATAACCGAGTTTATGTGCATCCTGTGAAACAAACTGCGTCCGCTTTCTATATAACAGGCTGCATATAAACTCGTATTTGTCCCACTGCTATCTTTTTCCATACACGTCTGTGATTTGGGACTATACAGCTGGAATCATCCCGTCAAAAGATTTTGAAAGTATTTTTAAAAGGATTGGAACATACAGCTTAACCGATCAAGAGTCCGACGCTATTTATGGCAAAGATCACAATCAGCCCGCGGTGATCATCCATCATAAATGGCTTACAGCGTAATACTCTAACATCACGAGGAAAATTCGCATAATTCGGTATTGTGCAACATTTAATTGCGGGTCCATTGCCCCAGTGACCGTGGGTCGCCGCGCATCTTCGGTTGCGTGATCGCGATTTACTAAAGAGGCGAGTAACTTGTTTGATTAAGCCTTTGAGTTCAAAGGTGCTTGGATATATTGCAGTGCAGAGTAAAAGGGAATTGAAACCAAACACCAAAGCTGTTAAAAGAACACGAAGTCGTAATTAATTTCAACATAAACTGTCATTCAGGCAGTGAAAGGTTTGAAAAATACATAGGAGTTTTTATTACGTAGTTAGTATAATTCAAGCTAGCATTTTTGTACTTACTAGCTCTCCTTTTCAAATAAAATTATGTATGTATTTTTTTAAATTTTTGATATTTTCGGCACAGCATTTTCTTCTTTTTGCTTGTTAAAAAATATGTAGGTGTATTCTATTTATAATTTAGACTGTGCTCCTACGATCTTTGTACATAGATTAATATTAAAATATTACTAATTCGTGCAACACGTTCTTTAAAATCACTATTTGGTTTTTGTCTCAGTTTTGAAGCTTTTACTTCGCCATTTGCACCAAGAGGATGTAAATATCAGTAAATACACATTAATATGCGCCGAAGTGAAATAATACGCCTGTTATGGTAACTCATTAATTACCATTGTGATACCAACCATAAAAGGTTCACAAGTTTATAATTGTGAATGGTGTATTCTGTCTCTGGGGTGTTAGTTTACAGCCCATATATCCTTAGCCTTACCGATAGGATTTGGGCCTTATCTGAATTAGGGGTAAGTAATTTGTTGACCACGCTGGCCCAGTGCAAGTTGGTCATCTTCACACACTGTACATATTATGAATAGGGAAAGCAGAAACACAATGGTATTTGTCGAGGCTTAAACTTTCCTCTCTTTCTGGGGTGTTAGAGTCTGTTAATTTATAACTGATACTATTCATGTAACGAATTGCAACAGTGATGGTTTGTCTTGTAAAGGTACTGTAATCGTACTATTATTTATACTGTGACTGTACTGACAGTTGGATGTAATTTTTGGGCAATATTGAATTGCGTTGCCAATCATCGTATAACATTATCGATCGGTTGTGTAAGATCGAGATGCGCGTGCGATGCTCCGGCGGCGCCACCGTTACGTCATCACCTGTCACTGTGTCTTTGAGATCACTTTACCTTTACGGAATGCGAAATAATATCGTTTTATACTTTGCTGGAACTGGAATGGTTGCCGGTCAAACCCTTTCTCTTCTCTTATTTTTACTAGAATTCTGCCCGCGACTCCAACCTCGTTCAATTCTTCGTAAAAAGTAACTCACGTGCTTATCTAAGGCATAGTCTACCTACGCACCAAATTTTATCCAGATCTATACAAACATATTATGAATACAATGTAATCGTTTGATACACCATATTGTTATGATTATAAGTAAAATGAAAGCTATAATATAATCGGCATCAATCAACATTGATACGTCATCGTAAGTAAGTCAAAAGTAAGGTCAAAGGGTCAGAGCGCAAAAAAACGATTTCATTAAAGAAAAACTCCTGGATTTTATAAATTTTGACATTGTGAAAACCGGTATCGGGTTGTTTAATCTGCACCATCCATTACTACACTTAAACTTTACGATCTCTATGTACTGTTATTACTTCAAACAGCCTTATAAGTATTTTATGAGGTGACCTACATACAGTTAAAGGTTACCAACTTTTTACCGCCTCCGAGTACTAAGTCGAAAATGTGACGTGCATAGATAAATGCTAATGACTTCTTAGCCATTGGTATGTGTATAAGACAAAACAATTAAATTGTAGTACTCGATAGTAATTAATAGTATCACTACACTACAGTCGACTATAGTAAATAGTGTAGAGTTCGAAATAAAACTACTTTCCGCTAAACCTCGATAAACGGTGTTACCGAACTGATTTCATTTAGATATAATTAATCATGCTAAGAAATGTAAGAGAGAAAGAAAAAAGACACCAACTTTATTGCACATCAGAATTGACAAAAAACAACACAGTTCACAATAGTAAAAGCTATGGAAGCAATTTATACCAGGCAACCTATGTCAAAGGAGAGGCAGCGATAACAGCAGCGGGGCAGTGCGTTAATGTGTAAAAAATAAATAATAATAGAAAAATTACAATCTACATTTATCTAACAACAATACATCTATGTTTCAGAAGGCATATTATATTATAAAAGAAGATAATGGAGGAAACCACTGTGAAAAAGTAGCCCTGACTGAAAACTAAAAAATCGTGAGAAAGGACGATCTATGGTTAATCTGAATACGTAAGTTGCTTCAGTTTTTACGTGCGTATTGCATTGAGTCGAAAGATATTATTATATTCAATGAAATACTGAATATTAATAGTGAGTCGTGCCAAAGGTTCTCATTTCATAATCCTTTAAAGCTTTCGTTACTTTGATAATTAATAACGTTATTAAAACAACGAAAACAACAGGTGATTACAAGAAATACTTTAGTTTCACAACGCGGCCTTAAAACTGTACTGGCCTTGAATTTTGTATTGGAATGTATTCAAAATATTTGTGATGTAGAGATGACTAATGCTGCTGTCAATAATTACACAATTTCATATTTTACGATATAGGAACCACCCACACGATGCGATATGAGAAAATATTCCGTTATGGTCAAAATAAATCATAAACATGAATGGCTTCTGAATATAATTTAAATGAAGTAAGAATTTTATTCTATATGGTTATAATTTTACTGTACTCGTATGACCTACATACACGGAATTGTTTTGGACTCAATGAGTTTACATTTTGTTTTCTTTTGTACTATTTTATTTACTTCTTATAGTAGTAGATATGTATTTAGTAAGTACGTTGTTTGCACAGACCCGTCTCACTACATAATATTATGAATCTCCTCACCCTAAGGCCGTCTTCTGTCGCTGGGAGCGACAAAAACGTCAGATGCGACGTGCGCGGGCGCAGACGCTCCACTCTCGCTTTCTGTGACCGCCACGAGCGTCTGTTACTCTGTCTGGTACTGACTTTTGGACTATTCTCGTTGTCCCCCACAGACACTTGGCCCCCCCGAAAATAGAAAAAATCACATTGTCCCCCACTTATTTTTTTAATGGAAATTCGGGGTCCATTAAATGACATTATTGACTATTTAAAACAGTTTTTATTTTGTTTCATACAACGTATGTACAAAAATTAAATTTTGCTAGAATAACAATTTATGTATTGACAATGTACAAATTAATCATGGTCAATCATATTTTTTTTTACTATTTATTTAGTAACAGTCATTTAAACTATCAAAAAACACAAACAATGTCTTAAAATGTAGACTTACAGTTTCCTTAAATTTATATCTATATCTATAGTAATATTACAAAGAGGATTTATTATTTGTTATTATCGAGGTCTTTTCATTCAAATTGAGAGTTAATTTTAAACTAACCTATGCTTGTGACGCGAAATCACGTACTCGACGGATTTCTTTCTATTTATCTATTGCAAGGGGCAAAGTCCGATTCCAATGGGAATAACCTGACTTGTGACCGATACTGGTTCCACTGATATTTTTAAACGGTACTTGTTTGCGTCACTTGAATCTAACTTTCTAGCAGGTGCTAATTATAATAAAGTTTGGTAATTCATTTAGTATTGGTATTACCTATTGTCAATTATATTATAAATTATTACTATTGTGAAATGAGTAAATTAGTAGTACGTTATTGAAAACGTTGTAGAGCATATAGGAGATGATTCTACTATTGAATATGAACAGCTATGGAACCAATTCATAATTTAAAAAAAATGAGACCTTTCATTCGTGATTCTCCTACAGGTCTTCAACCTCTTTCCCGCGGTTTCACTGTTATTCCCATGAAAGATAAAAAAGCCCTATATTAGGGCACTATAGGCATCTAAATTTCACGACGTGTATCTGCGTTCGGAGAATGTAGTAATAATAAGTACCAATTTATAAAAAGTATTACAATCTACCCAACCCTACCCGACTAGCAACAAAACCCAAATCCCACTAGCTACAATACAATTTTATTATTATAAATTTATTAAACACGATTTCCATTTTTTTATTCGTTTTAAGAAATTGTCATGGTTGTAATTATGTGGCATTTAAAACCATCAACGAAAGGCCTATTAAAACGCCCATTAATTGAGCGATATCCATATAAACGATCACATTTAATTAAATTATAACTGCACTTGGTCCATATACCTACATAATATGTTATTCAAATTATTTCATTAATAACTGGAAAATGCGTAAAGTTGTGTGTTCCAATGGAAATAGATTATATTAACATATTATTATTATTTTGATGTGATAGTGTAAAACGATTCTTAAACAAATATCTGGTTTTATCCAAGTTCATTACCACGTAAAACGAATATTAGAATCACCGAAATAAATTCCTGAATAAACGATTTAGCGTAAAAACGTGTAATTAAAGTAGTAAACGCGATGGTTTTGCGCTACCAATGAAAATTTTAACTGTATTTTTTGTAAATAAATCTTCAGAATGTTAAACGCAAAAATATTTATGAATTTATTAACTCATTAATTTTTGAATACAATACATGAAAATATAAATAAACAGCTTATTATTTAGAACGTTTTGTCTTTCTACGACTAAAAAAACATTTACGAAAGCTTTATAAAACTGCGTTTTGCCCACTTCCACGAGCGATGCTTGTTTATCTGCCGGCGAAACTAATCTTTAATTAAACATATCGCGTCTTCCGTTTCGTTTCACTTTCAAGTTATATTTAGAAATAACTGTTTTTAACTATTATATCAAAACAACCTTTAAATTTATAAGTGCGAGAAACTTTAATTTATAACTTATTGTTAGTTGAATAAATATTAATTTATTATGTTATTAGATTGTTATTGTCATACTAACACACATTTTCACGGGTTTTCTCCACGATTTCGTTTTAAATTGAGCTTACAGCTTAAAACGAAATCGTGGAGAAAACCCGTGAAAATGTGTGTTAGTGCAGTTAACAACCGCGAAAATCTAAGAATGTTCATGTTATTGTCATGTTTAACATTTCAACTAATAATAATTAGAATACCAATCGCAAGTGTTACAAACGCGAAAAGCAAAAAACAATCATGAGAGAATTTGCTACGAGCGTAGCACGTGTTCGTAGCACCTGGCGGCGCGCGCTACAAAAGACATCAACGGGATGCCTTCCATACTATAATATACGTCACGCTAAATAAACATAAAATATATGTTCAATTAAAGTACTATAGTAGAGAAAATATAATTAAAAACATACCTCGATAATATTAAAAACCCCATCACTCACACACAAAATGTTCTGACCACTAGAACACTAACATAGGCACAAAAGTCACGTGTCAAGCAATCCAGTCTACCTATAATTCCTCGTTACCATTCTTTGGGTATGTATATTTTTGGAGGGTAGGTTCACAAGGCGCGTGTTGGCTGCGTTGCGCCGGCGACTGCACTGCGGCTGGCCGGGCGAAGCCTGCGACGAAAGTTCGACCCACCACCGACCGATCACCTCTACACTTATTACGGCCACTGTATTGCAAATCTGAAGGATGAACATTGAGCGCCTCGTCTGAATTTCAGTGGCTGTCGCTGGATGTCTATTTTGTAATTAGGCTAATTTGAATAAAGCGATAAATGCTTTGGATTGATTCGCAGTAATGGACTTATTGATGTTTAGTTTGATTTTGTTGTGAATATTTTTTTAAGTTGCTATAGTTGCAAAAAAGTTAAGTACATATGCGTATATATATTAAGAGGGCTTGGTGTACCATAGCTACTTTTTGGTATTCTGTGACCATAGCATACATTTAATTATTTTTCTTCGAGTCGATCGGTCGTCAGTCTTATTAATTCGAGTACCAAAATTGCGCCAACTGATACTTGATACCTATGACACAAAAGAAACTTCTGAGACAAATAGCGTAGAAGCATTTTATAGTTTATACCATCCGAATCATGGAAACAAACTTGAAATGAAATATTGTATGTATATAAATTAAATAAAAGTAGGCAAATCACCTCACCAAACCGCTTAGGCCTAATAATAAATACATGCCAGTTATAGTTATGAATATTTATGTACACGTATATGATTTACATTACACTAAAAGCTTAACACGTAGGAAATATTCGTACTACTCGGTTATAAATTCATGCAATGTGCATACACGTTTGATTAAATTATAGAAACATAAATAAATATACCTATGTAGGTGTAATATACACAAAAATTCCAATAAAGCGAATAAATTCAAGGCTCGATATGTTACGTACGATGCTGTCTTAAATATGTATGCAAATTTTACGGTCATTACCGGTTTATAAGATAAACATACTAAAGTAAATTAAATTTTCAAGGTATTTATTTCAGTAAGAGAGTTAGTTATTTTTATGCTTACGAGTTTTTTTTTGAGAGGGCATCCGTTTTCTTTAGTTTAAAGCATGATATTTTCCTGGGTTAATTCATTAATGTAAGTGAATTAAATGCCGTGTGTGTCATTCCTGAATTAGACAGAATTTGACTAACCTAAGTTTTTGTATACATTATAGTCCGTATTACATAATTCGAATTTCAGTAGTGGAGTCATCGTACGAGCTAGCTCAAGGAATGGCAGATTGTATACGATACGACCAACAAAAACTGCGATCCCCACTTTATTTCCAAGATTGTTATTTCAAGGAAGAGGCTTTGGTCTAGCAGTGCACTGTTTAAGGTTGTAGTTGTAGTAAATAAATCAAATACTCTGTTTATTATATCTAAAAATTATTGCATCATGTAAAGTGACCGATGGCTCGTGTACGTAGAGCCTGTCTTCGCGAAATTATGTTTCATATCCAAATGAAGTGATGAATATATCACTCACATTTTACATAATAATGTTGCAAGTAGTTATTCAATTATATCTGAAGTAATCTGAAGTAAGTATTTCTGTTAAATATTTATGTGCCAAAAACAAGGATGTTATATTAAGTACTACCGTACAGTACTCATAACATCCTTGGCCAAAAACAAATCATAGATTATGTAAGTAACTGTTTTTTAAAATAAAATAGCAAACAAGCGCGCCACTTTCCTTATCTCAATAGACAAATTAATATTGGAGCTCTAGATAGCAAATTATGTGACCGGATCGAATAATTTTATCTCTCTAGCTTGCATTAGGTATGCTTAGCTTACGTAAACTGTTTGATTGGATTCACAGAGAGCTAGCATGCAACTTTGGTGGTTTTCGTAACGGCAGCAGATGCAACTGTTTTTGTTTGATTTCCTCTCCGAAAGTTTTTGCCGAACTTTTGCATAGTCGCAAATTTTCTGTGACCAGTTTTTGTGGTTACTGACGACATAATTGTTCTGAATTTGAAACCTAGCCAGACTGTTTCTTATTTTTATGGTCTCTCAGTCTCTAAGCATTTTTTTTATTAACGTAAGTCCGTGGGTATATACAGCCAGTATTTAATATTTCATTGTAAAACACGAATCAAAACAGTGGCTTTAGGACAAAGAATTTATTAACATTTTTGCTAAACATTTTTTTGCAGTTTGTATACTGGCGTAGCAATAAATGGGCAATATTTAAAAACATGCTTTTTTATTAATATCTTTATCCTTTAAACCTCGTAAATAAGCATAAGGTAGCTAGATAAGCCAAATCTGTATTATGTTTTTAACAACCACAACAGTTGACCATTCAAGTCTTGATGTGAAACTTGTTCCTTCGATAGTTGATCGTTGGAGTTTTTCAAGTACACCAATTTAATTTTATGACTTTTGCAACATCGAAACTGTATTTAGGACGACAACTATTTTGAAAGGCATATAATATTCTGGTCTTCTGGTCCTATAAAAAGCGTTTATTTAATAACGGTAACGCATTTAAGTTAAACTGCTATTCTACTCGTAGTATAATACGAGTAATAAGTGTACGTTATTTAAATTAATTTTAACACATACTAATAAGCATTATAATACAATATAATACAAATATACTTTATTGAAACAAAGAAAATCATTACTGAGAAAAAAAAAACAATACAAGATGTCAACAGGTAGCCTTATAGCTATTGTTTTGTAGTTGCAATCTCTTCCAGGCAACCACCAGGGAGTATTATGTATGACTATTTATTTATTAAATTTTAATAGTTATGAAAACAACCGTGAAAGTTTTAAAAAGTATAATTTAGATTAATTTCACAATGAGCTGAAAATGCATTACGACATTGTTACAGTTACGTGGGAACATTATTGTGATACAAAAGATTATTCGTAGACGATGATAATTATTATTACGATAGATATCGGAAGCTGCATCCGTCGAACATAACTCAAATTACATTGTTATGACAAGAACATCTCCATTTGATTGGAACTCACGCGTAATAAAGCTAAAAATCTGTCGCTTCCGAACAAAAACTTCACCATTGTCTGGTACCTATTACAGAAGTGACTTTGTTCAATCAATTATAAATATGACTTACTTATTCGTTTATTTACTGCGACGAGACGTAGGGAAATAGTTAGCAAAACTAATAGACTTCAGTAACTCTAAACTCTTAATCTTAAAAAGTAACTCTAAGGTCTTGTTCTTTTAAACACCATATAAAGAGCCCGGAGATTTCTTGAAAGTTCCTGAAATATTTTTTGTGGCAAATTTGGAACTATGAAAGATAAACCAAGATGTTTGAGTCCCTGCCCCAGGTCAATGTTAATTTTTCGCTTCAATTTAGGATATATTACTATGAAATTATAGTTTAAAAAATATCTAGATAATGTCGAAATTATCTTTATTCGTGATCTCAAGTAGCGTACAAAAGTCATTAATTATTTGGAGAAAGCTTTACTGCATACGAAAACAACAATTGTAACCAGTTTCATCAGAAAATCTTGGGATATTGCGTAAGGGCAGGTCGGGTCATCTAGATCATCGCGCGTGTTAATAACAATGGACCGCTCCTACTGATATTATCTCTAAATTTACGCTGTAATGCCTACATCCCAAAACTTAACCTTATCGTCATTTTAAAGAGGCGAATATTGCATCACGCTATTTAAACGGGTTCGTCCCCGAGCTTACCGTTCCCCGAGCTTACCGTCCCGGAGCTTACCGATTTTGATAAAATTGATTACATTTTATTTCGTTTTTTTTTCTACTATTTCCAACTTGTACAATAGAGATCAAAAGTGTTTTAAAGTAGGTATGAAATGTGTTTGTTTAGTTACTGCAGGCAGAATTATGTGAACTTAATGATGAAAGTTATAGGACTAAAAATGTATGTGTAACTATTAAATTAAATATAGCAAAACCATATTTTTAAGATAATAATTGTCATCATTATTAATAAAAAACAAATTATTGTGATGATTAAAACCTGTGATAATTAAACCAGGAGGTTAATAAACGTGATTATTTAACCGCCATCTAGAACTTATTATTTATTCCTATAAAGTATAAAATTCGACTTTGCACTTTTGCTGCTAATAGTACTTTAAAGCAAGATTGTCATTTTAATCGACTTTTTATAATAATTACAAATCGGTAAGCTCCGGGACGGTAAGCTCGGGGAACGGTAAGCTCGGGGACGAACCATTTAAACTTAAACTGTGACTGTATAGTTATTTTGATAGCAAAGCTTTTAAAGGCATATTGCGTGAGTCGTAAAATTGGAAGAATTTTGTCAGAGAGTTGCTACAATCTTCATATTTTTAAAACCGATTTTGGTAATATAGTTATTTTATGTAAGGTCTTAAAAGATGTTTTTATTTGATAAATATTTTATAGTCCAAAAGCATACGCAAGTAAAGTCAAAATACTGTATGAAATTACAAGACAATTGTAGGCTCATTCACACATTGTATATTGGAACAGATTTCGATACAAGCAAAATAAAGATCTCAATGTCACTACGATCATCCTCTTGCCCTACATTGTAATACGTTGTGCCCTTGACAGTACTGATTGAACAAGACAACATAGAGGACTGTGAAGAGTTGATGTCTTTAACTTCGCAATACATCCATCCATTGTCATATTGTCATTTTGACTATTTTCTGATTGGTCGTGAGTACAAGCATGATCTGCCTAAAACGTTCTCTGAAAAATTGATTTTCAATTTGACATACTTGAATAGTATACATATAAGAAAGGTAATCCAGGTGGAACAGGTAGCTACGAGTATATCTTCAAAAATAAATCGCAGTTGAACATTTTAAAAATGCACGACCGATTTCTTCTGAAAGATACGTATCCATACGGGATAGTAGCAAGCTATAATTTATTAAAGTGAAATTGCCTGAGTCATAATATCTGTGAACAGATTGTATGGGAATGTGAATGTAAGTAAAAACCCCAAACTAAGAAGACTTGTTGACTATTATGATTCTTATGCAAAGTTAAGTTTGTGCCATGCTCTACGCCCACAGCCTCATCATAAGACATGAACTCGTAGGTGTAAACAGTTTATTATTGTTTTCGAACGCATCGACACATCCTCGGGCAGCCTTCGCTAGTGCAATGTTGATTCAAATAGCTCACACACGATCCGATGTAGACCGAGGTCGATCACTTATTAGGCACTTAAACGTCGATTTGTCTTATCGAGTATTCGGTGTACATTATGTCGCAATAGCAGCCCCAGGACAGTTCTGACTCTCGGCCTATAATCAATCAGACTAACAAACAAGCCGCGAATGCCAACCGACCCGGCTTGACCTAAGCTTAATTAAAAAACCAATTTGTTATAGCAAATTTGGCCGACAGTGCAAGGTAAATAGAGATTTATATGGGCTAGTTTTCATGTTAATAGTTCGACCAACCCCAATCCATGGCAGACGATGCGGCGGCGGCGGCTATAACCATTTTGTTTCAGATTAATGTAGTAACGTTTTGCAAAGCTTTTTACTGTAAGAGCTAGCTCTGATACCTGTAAATTATTATTCCGTCGTTCGTCGTCGTCTCAATCGTTCGCATCGTTCATCTTGTCCGGCATAAATTAGTGAAAAATTTTTTTATCATTGCAGTACCTATGCTGGCAAAATATTTTACAATACTTAAGTTATTACACTTATAAAATATTTCAATTTAAAGTATGTGTACAGGTACTCAATGGACATCAACTCTCGTCGGCATTGACCTTCTTTGTTGAACGAATAACTATAATAATATTTCAAGCCAATTAGCTTTATCTACCTCAAGTCTGATATAGTACGTTATACTTTATTTTGATGACAGAATAGATAATGTCAATAAATAATGATGCAACTCTGTATAATTTAAGAAACAAGACTGTTATAAGCTTCCTTACTTTAGTCAATGATTATATATTACTGACTATACATACACAGACATGTTTTATTACAACGACTACCGGATTCAAAATTAAAATTGATTAAAATTGTATAGGAAATACATAATTCTATATGATTTATTCATCATCAATCGAACTATGATATTTATCGTAATGTGTGTGAGTAGAGGCGTATACGCAGCAGTGGGTTGATGCAAGCTTTATTAAGAGTTACAAGATTACATGTATGTTAACAGTTGATAACAATCTACTTTTAACAGAATGATTGAATGAACGAACCTAGGAAATTGCAACGTAGTAGTTGTGCAAAAGAGTACTAAATTTTAATAGATTAGATGTCCTTAGATTTGTAGTTTTGATGAAGGCTACTGACGAAGCAGTTCGCGTAGTTGGTTTTTGTTCCGAAACTATCTTGGTTTGCTGTCGACTCGAAAAAAGAAGAAGAGTTGTCCATAGACCCAAAACTTTAAAAAGACATAGTTTTCTAATTTGCTTCAATATGCGGGAATTAACTCAACCGAAATCGTTCCGCGTCCGAAGAACGAAAGTTAGAAATTCAATTAATCCGCCATTGTAGATTGACGACGAGCAAATTTTCCGGTTTGTCACATCTTATTGGGTGATTTCCTGCAATCAGTTTGGGCAACAGCATGTCTGGTTACGACAGCGATGTACAAAGCATCTCTACTATAGACGGTCGCCGTTATGCAAGATGATTTGAGCACCATCGCTGCCGAAACTTTTGTCAGACGCTTTTGTCTATACCATTTACGGACAATGTACTTACCTCTGAATGGAAGCGTTCGGACCATATTACCCCCCCCCGTTCGTCTCAAATGAGTAAACATTGTGCTCCGTATAATTTGGATTTCATAATTTAACGAAGAAAGTTTGAACCTGCTAGTGGTGATAAAACGAAACATATTAGTGTTCTACGCTTCAACAATTGTGGATTGCTCTAAAAGTCAGCATTAAGGTACTTTTTTCTGGTTTTCAAGCGACCCGATTTATATCCAACATAACCTCGCTTTTGTGATATGCATCTTGGGTCGATAAAACAGAGCACACGCATGAGAGAAGACAGAATTGAAGTTTTTTAACGCCATCTAGTGGAAGTTTATACATACCAACACATCACAAAGTTTCTTGACAAGGTGAAGACAGGACCGTCTATATTGCACCAATACCATGCCTCAGTAATTCTATACTAGGACCAACAGAGAGCGCTAGTGGCAACCTTTGTACTCAGCTTTGATATTTGTGTGCTACGGCTACGAGCTACAGCCGGCCGGCGCTACGAGTTGACTAGTGCTACGCCGACGCCCGGCTACGCGGCTGCTACGCACACCCATAGTATAATGCACTCACGCGCACGCATGGCTTTGGTTGGCTTATAATATTTGGCTAGCAACTAACGGAAATTGGCTGCCTATACATACCTACACTTATACTGATTACCAGTGATATTGCGGCGCTGTTTTTCTACGCGCTGATTAAATATAAGGCTTAGACGAAGTAAAAATAATAATAAGAAAATAAAATAAAATGCCACGGAAACGTAACTCACCGGGAAGCAAACACGCTACCTCGGCTGCTGTCGCCTCCCCCACCACCGCCGCGCATGGAGAAGCCTCAGTCGCTGCCGTGCCTATTAGTGATCTGCATATATCTGCTGGATTGTCTCCCACGCCATTAACTCCAAGAGACAGTAAGGCAAGCAGCCCCGCAAATGATCGTTTCTTTTCCCCGCCAGAAATTTTAAATAGATACAACCAGCACGGCTCCGCACCAGACCTGTCCACAACTCTTGTTTCTGATGATGAACCAACATTGCCTAACATCACGCATAGATCCAAACATCCTGTGCCCAAGCGCACATATCGGGAAGTTCGTGATGATGAACTCTCGTCGTTCATGGACGAAATGAGGTCAATGATGCGAAGTTCTACACTATTGCAAGAACAAAAATTTCAAACATTCCAGACTTCTTTGCAATCTATTACGAAACAAATCGAGGAAATGCATACTTCCATAGATTTTATGTCTGTAAAACATGATGAAATACAGAAGAGAATTGAGATGTATGAGACAGAAAGAAAATCGCATATCCAGCAAATTGGAGCTCTGGAAAATAGAGTGGATGGTTTGGAACGCCAACTACGTGCTTCAAGCATTGAGGTACGGAACATCCCTGTAAAGCCCTCGGAAAACAAAAATGACCTAATTACATTGGTCAAGAGGATTGGAACACAACTCGAAGTCCCCCTACAGGAATCGACTATTAAGGATGTCTTCAGAACTACTTCTAAAAACTCTACTAATAAACCAATTGTTGTTGAATTTACTTCGACCTTGATCAAAGACAAACTACTGAACTCTGTCAAGAAACAAAAGCAAGACCACAAAAAGCTTATGACTACTGCGATCGGCGCTGACGGCCCTTCTGTACCTGTTTATATCTCGGACAATCTAACAGCTAAAAACAAAAGGTTATATGCCATGGCTAGAGATCTTGCTAAGCAACACAACTTTAAATACTGCTGGTCTGCGCATGGCTCTATTTACTTGAGAAAAACAGATGGAGAAAAGGTGAAACGTATCAAATCGGACCACGATATTGAAGAACTGAGGAACCTCTCCTGACTAGAACTTGATGTACCCATAATCTACAGATTTTTTGTTAACAAAGTATTTTTCTTTAATTTTTATATGTTAAAATATATTAAACACACGCAAAATACAATACATTACACAACATCGTCTGCACAAATAAACACTATATTTATACAGCATGCTACTTACATATATTATACACCTACGCATCCACACACTTTTTACACACACAACTTGGCTTCTACATACATAGTATCTCTCACTCTTGGTACAAACACTCTTTCAAAATTCACACACCACAACTGTTTCAACCCTTCTCTAACAGAACCACTATTAACCTTGATAAACTGCATTGAATCCCTTACCTATAAAATTCAACCCGATTAATGTAGATTTATTTGATGACATCGACCAATCAAACAAAATAGAATGTTACTCAGTAACTGATGCGGAGTGCCTTGATGTGGTTTTTCAAAATACTGGATCTTCTAATCGAATGTCGTTGCATACATTTACGATATTAACAGTTAACATCAGGAGCATCAACAAAAACTTAGATGATTTCTTAGTATTCGTGTCTAGCTTTAAAATTGATATAGATATCATAGTTTTAACAGAAACCTGGACAGATGCCTCTTCTGTTATACCAGAAGTGCAAAACTATAAGAAGTTCTCGACTAAGCATAGTCATAACCAAAACGATGGTGTAGTTGTATATATTCATAATCACCTTGATAATGTCAGTGTTTCCGAACCTCTCATTGATGACGGCAATTGCATTTTAGTGAATCTAGACTCAACATATTCCATACTATGCACTTATAGACCCCATTGCTTCAAAACCCCAACAAAGTATATTGATTCCCTAAACAATATCCTCTCATCTATTCATACTAAAAACGTCATCCTAACAGGAGATGTAAATATAGACATCCTGCCTGGGAACATAAAAGGAGAGGCACTTGACTATATTACGGTAACAGCTACTCATGGTTTAATGCAAGGAGTTGACAAGCCCACTAGAGAACGCTCATGCATCGATCATTTCATGGTTAGAACGAAGTTTGACACAATAACATTTGTATTTGAACAGTTTACTGACCATTCTCCAATACTAATGTACATGAAATCAACAGACATTATTAAAAATAAAGATAAAAAAATTACAAAAAATATATCAAATTTCAATGACATAGAAAATAGTTTACTTGATTTGGATTGGGATAAATTCTTTACACAATCGGATGTTAACGAAGCAGCTAAACTACTATCAGATAATTTAAAAAATGTAATACAAAATAATACAGTTAAAAAAAAGATTGACATAAAAAAATCACCACTTAAACCTTGGATAACTAAAAGCATTCTTAAGAGCATAAAAAAAAGAAACAGATTACACAAAAAAGTTAAAAAACACAAAAATAATGATGTTTTAAAGGAATACTATAAAAAAATATCGCAATATCATCCATAGGCTTATAAAAAACATGAAGCACCAGTATTACAAAAACAAACTTAATGACAGTAAAGGTAACATTAAACAAACTTGGGAAACCATTAAGGAAATATGTAACTTTGCTAATAAAAATGCTGCCCCCGTAGATTTACTGCATATCAGGGATAACCCGACTGCTTCGCTTAATATAGTTAATGAATATTTTACCTCCGTCGGTAAAAATCTGGCCAACTTTACACTTACTAAACTTAATACTACTGAATCCGACCTAGCTAAAAACTGTTTAACGACCCATGGCCCTTCCAACTCCATACTCCTCACACCTACTGACTCATATGAAGTTAAACAGATAATAATGGCTCTAAAGAGTAATTCTGCACCAGGCTTTGACTCCATAACAGTAAAATTTCTGAAAGATCACTGTCATACTCTGTCACCCTATATTGCTCATTTATGTAACTTAAGCTTCACACATGGAATATTTCCAGACATTTTTAAAAAAGCGGTTGTCTCTCCTATTCACAAAGGTAATGATAAAACTTCCTGCTCTAATTACAGACCAATCGCACTTTTAAGTGTCATCTCTAAAGTAATCGAAAAAATAGTGAATAAACGATTAATGTTATTCTTAGAGGCCAATAACATAATATCGAATCACCAATTCGGGTTTAGAAAGGATCGCTCTACAGAGGACGCAGTACTAAGACTGACTTCCAAAGTAACCCAACTTTTGGATGGGGGAGACAAGTGCTTGGGAATATTCCTTGACTTACAAAAGGCGTTTGACACTGTGTCCATTCCTATACTACTGCGACGCCTAGAAAGTTACGGAATAAGGGGAACTGCCTTATCTTGGTTCAGTAGCTATCTTATGAATCGTACCCAAGTCACTCGAATAGACAACCATCTAAGCTATGAAGCTAAGTGTAGCTATGGAGTGCCACAAGGGAGTACCTTGGGTCCATCCCTTTTCCTAGCTTATGTCAACCCTTTGTGTGGTCTGAATTTATCTAACATAGACATTACAATGTTCGCGGATGACACCGTTTTACTGGTGCACGGAAGTTCGTGGCAAACCGTTAAAGACATGGCGGAGAGGGGACTAGGGAAGGTTACAGCCTGGTTGGAAGAAAACTTACTTTCTCTTAATATTTCAAAAACGAAATTCCTTTGTTTTTCTAAATCTAATGCCTCGACTCCACCCTGTAATTTTAATATTACCATCCACGAGTTTCCGTGCAACAGAAATACCACAGACGCCTGTAATTGTTCAACTCTTGTAAAAGTTAATTATATTAAGTACTTGGGTGCTATAATTGATGACAAACTAAAATGGACCCAACACATTAGTACATTGGCTAATAGAATTCGTAAATTAATCCACGTATTCAAAACCTTACGTTATGTTGCTGATAACAAAACTATAATACAAATTTATAAAGCATTATGTGAATGTATACTGAACTATTGTATTATTGCTTGGGGTGGAGCTTACAAAACACATATGCTGGAGATTGAACATGCACAACGTGCAGTTTTAAAAGTAATTTTCTCCTTGTCCTTTAGGTATCCTACTGTACTACTTTATCAAAAAGCTGAAGTACTTAGTGTGCGGAAGTTGTATATTCTACAATGCCTAAGAAAATACCACAAACTTACAGTCCCAACACTACCTGGGAATAAACGGGTGTTCAAATGTCCTATACCTATAGTAAATAGCGAATTTGCTAGGAGGCACTATGATAATATTGCTCCCCGACTTTATAATAGATGCAATAAAGCAATTGGCAATCTTTCAACTTCCTCTAACTATCAAATTAAAAACAAAGTAAAAAGTTGGCTATTATCTTTAGATTATTACTCTACTGAATCGTTACTAGACAAAATATATTAATCTGATAATTGGGCAAGCAGCTAAATGGTATGTCTTTCATATTCAAATCTTCTAGTGGTTCAATTGTAACCGATCCCAAGACTGTATGTAAGTCGTAGGGCTAGAACATAAACATAAATGAAATTTTGGTATATCTTTGATATTCAAATCTTCTAGTGGTTCCATTGTAACTGATCCCAAGACTGTATGTAAGTCTTAGGGCTAGAACATAATTGAAATTGACTTTCAAGTAATTTGAAGAGATACATGGATCGATACCACACACAAACACACACACACACACACACACACTCACACAAACATGCACACACAAACACACACACACAAACATGCACACACACACACCACACTAACACACACACACACACACTCTCACAACAGTACACAATCTTTCATAACTTTCTTTTAGCAACTTTATGCTTTCTTTTCTTAATAATGTAATAAATAAGGTAACATTAGGCTAATCATAAAAACTTGTTTGTATTGAGTACTTAAAATAACTATGTTTGGGGTGAGAGCCTGGTGATCCGTAATACGGGACCTCCTAGTTCGGACACCAGTCTTTCACAAAGGCGCATTACTATTGTCATTTATAAGTACCTACGTCATAAAAACAACCTTTGTGAAAGATAAAAATAAAGTTTTTATTATTTATTATTATTATATTGAAAAGCTTGGGGTCGGTGTTGAGCAATCTAAGCTATTTAAAAAAACAATTGCGAGTATAGGTTTCGACGGTATGTGGGTTAGGCTTTTGCCTTCGATGCATTGTAATTGACTTCGTGATCGGCGTAAAAATGATTACATGAAATTTAGATTTTACAAATCTAGACCATTTGTAAACGTGAAATGAATTATCTTGATTTTGTAATGCAATTTTAGTGTACAAGCTTCGAATCTTTTGACGATATAAAATTTGTAATAAAGACTCGTTGGTCTTGATAGTGCGACAATGACATCCGCTCTAGAAATCACATAGCCGTGGGAATGCGACCTTCGGACGAGATTAAAGAGTAGGTAAGTAAGTACTTCTTTATGGAGCAGCAGGAATTGCGTAAGGGTCACTTGGAATTTTTTATTCAAACCATTAAATAGATCAATATGCAAGTTCATATCACACTAACTAAATTATGCGATACACCTACATCATGAGATTTAGTTTACGAAAAATATGGTATGTATTATTGCACAGAATATCGTTTGTCATATTCACTAACATCAGTACCTAGGTACCGTGTGTATAGGTATAAAAAGTCTAGGTTTTGATTTCACAATATAAACCTATACAGCAATGCAACATTTCATGCCATTCTACACCTAGGCATTTAGCTAGGTATTTTAAGGCTCTTAAATTGTACGATAGTTGTCTAGCCTCATAATTGCAAACGACTGCTCCACTTTATAAAGCATTGAATTCTTGCCAGTAACATATGGGCGAGTTTACACCCCGCGGCATACTTTGTTTTCGGGCGTAAAACATTCTACATTTATGGTTTGAGCACTGTATAATGTACCTAAGTATTTCACGCTTTTGACTCTTACTGTTGTTAGCGGCATACAACGTGAACTTAATAAAGTGTCACGTGGTAAAACTGCGCGCGCGCCTAAAGTTCAGAGTAAAATTTATTATTTTCCCTCACTTCCCTCCCCGTTCATTCCTTCCCCCGCTCGCTTGCTCAAGATGTTGGCCGATATCCTGTACAAGTGGAGTGGGCGGTTTGAAAATTTGTGATTTATGATGATCTTTCCGACCGCTGTTTTCAGCCTGACTCCAAGTTAGTCAACTGGTGCATTAGACTAGAAGATAGCTAAAATCCATACCATTGACTATTTTTACCGACTTCATGTATGTAAAAATAGATTTTCAATTAAACGGTGGAAGATTAAAACAGCCTTCTAAAAACAAAAAATATAATAAACGATTCCAATAACCGATACTTAAAACTCCTTTAAAGGCAGTCATTAGCGGAATATTTAAAATATTTAGTTCCAATAATAACCGTTTACGAAACCACGTTCCTCGTATTTATGAATGGGTTGCAAAATCACGTCGCTGACATACTACTCGAAAAGAGAAAAATTTAAGTTAGATGTCTTTGCCTTGTGCCGCTGATGAAGTGGATTGCGCATGAAACTGACACCATATGAAAAGAATATTTTTAATACATTGCTTGTTTTCAAAGCTGTTATTTTTGAAGTTGATTTACAAACTTTGTAATCATAACTATTACGGTAAGATTGAAAATCGATTAGTAAACGTTGACAAATTAATGTTGTCTACTGGTAAGGATGATTGATTGAATTACTATTCTGTGCAATAATGCTTGTTCTACTATATAATATATTGTATCTTGTAGATGTAGGTATACCGGTTACGTTAGTGTCGAAAATATTTTTTAAAAACGTTTTAAATTGGATGCTATCGAGAAAAGTTTAGCTGTAAATGGTATGGCTGAAATTTATAATAAGAAATAATATAACATAATAACTCAATTTAATTTACAACTGTAATCAATAGTGTCATGGTACAACATACATTTAAACATGATCTAATATGAACCCCATAAACAAACAAAGCATGTCAGCTGCAGGTCAAAACAGATTTATTGCAAACCAAAGTAAATCTTGTTAGCTTATAAAATAACTATTTCAGCTAAGACAGCGTCATTTAACTTTACTTATTTGGATATATTTAGTCGAGCAAGGGCGTGTTTGGGCTTAACCTACATCTGTATTTACCTGCACATGCTGCGCACGAATGATCGGTTCCAACAGTGGCGGATTTGCCAACAAGCTGAATAGATTGAAGCCTGGGGCAGCAGATTTTAGGGGGCGGCAAATTAGGAGTTTTTATTACATAGAATCGATCTAATTGAGTTTATTTTTAATGCCACATCTAGTTTCTGTTTTCTTTACTCAAACACAAATCTAGACATTTGAAAATTGTAATTTGGAACACGCCGGGGTCCCTACGCTCGCAGAAATCAATTTTAGTAACTGACACTAGTAGTAGCTGGAGATAGGGTGGGGCGGCTAAATTTAAATAGGCTCATGACGGCAAATGTATCAATCCGCCACTTTAAAACCCTGCCCTAACACGTGATAGAGTATAAGGTTGTGTTCAGAAATCTTATCTTTCATTGATTTATTGCTTACGCAACACTGCGCACATTTCAACCAAAATATGACTTGAAACTAAAGTGTGCTAAGGCAAGAAATTGAAGGGAATAGTAGAATAAATCGTCAAAAGAAATATAACTACTACAGACAGATTTTATAATTTTACTATGTACTGAAGCTAGTACGAGTAAATACGGCTGGACACTCGCTCTACGAAATTCATCCCTACCGCTACGAAATACGGGTGCTTCAAGGTTAAAGTGTCCAGCCGTATGGACTGGCTGAAATCAAATCAAATCAACCAATAATCTGATAACCGGCTGAAGACACACACGCACACTTACTATAATCCGTTCTTCGTTGGATTTCAATAACTGTAGGTAAGTACATAAAAAAAAAACAATACGAGTAATTATACTCCAGAGTGATCAGAAGCTATGACTAATGCATTATTATCGTTCATTAAATATCAGTATGTAAATCAACAAAGATTTGATCCACCTATCTATTTCATGGGGTTGTAGCAGTGCATTGCGAGACTTGTTCATTAGTTACCGGTTTATTGTATATCGCGACACATCGACATGCGAGCAAACCCACACCCACTGAATGGGTAATAAGTTTGACTTGCCCGATTGGGCGACACACTTTTAAGCACTAATAGGACCTTTTGTACGACAGACTGTTTGTTAATGCTTCGATAATATATTATTGATATTATTGCAATTTTATACAAAACACTAGCTGTCTGCCCGCGGCAACGCCTGCGTTGTCTTTCCACTTTTCCGTAGAAATTTTTAACTATCCAGCGGAAACTCTTTAATTTTCCGTGACTAAAAATATCCAATATGTTGTCCGAGGATATAACGTACCACCATGCAAAATTGTATTCCATTATGCATTCGGACAACAGTTCCGGAAATAAGCCCGTACTGAGCCGTATGAGTTACTAAAGTTTTTTAACTATCTCAAGGGAACTTTTTAATTTTCCGGGATTACAAGTATCTAAGATGTTGACCGGGGATGCAAGGTACTATGAGTACCATGCTTTAATTTATTTAAATCGGTCCAACAGTTTCGGAGATTAGCCCGTACAAACAGACAGAATAAGAAAAAAAAAACTGATTATGTTCTATATCGCTTCTTACATCCCCCTGATTTGGGCTTTTTTTTTTATGTACAGATTTTCGATCTCTACAGTTTTATTATATAGATGAACTTTAAAATTAAAAATTAAATGAAAACTTATGATGTGAGCAGGCCCCCCACGGGGTGGACTGACGATCTGGTGCGGGTCGCGGGAAGCTGCTGGATGCGGGCAGCGCAGTAGGACCGAGCATTGTGGAGATCCTTGGGGGAGGCCTTTGTCCAGCAGTGGACGTCTTTCGGCTGAGATGATGATGATGATGATAGGTCAGAGAAAATAAATCGGAGTATGAAATATTATTTCGAAAAAAATATTGTAGAGATTATTTTTTGCACCTGCCCTGTTACGATTTATTATTTAAAATATCTATATAAAATATAAATAAATATTATTAGTAACAGCTACATTTCCCGGTTTAAAGCAAAAAATATCATGACCGTATCAACATTAATTTATATTATTTTGATGGATGGATCTATTAATCTTTATAACCCTTATCACGAAGCAAAAAAAGGTTATATTTCTAATTTAAAAAGTACAGAAGCCAGCATATGTGGTTGGACATTCGCACTACAAAATACGGGCGCTCCCAAGGTCATAATTTCCAGCCGCATGTGCTTCCTACTGTACATAATTATCAATACATATTTAAAGTGCCATTGCTCTCAATAACGAAAACACATAAGAATATTCAATTCTATAATTCATGTTCGAATCTGACAAAGCGCCTTGATAGTCCGGGAGCCGAGGGCCTAAACACCTACCTCATCGAGTACCCCAACAGGCTATCTCTAGGTCGTTAACCGTCACTTAAACACTGAAAAAAAAAATAGTCTGCCAGAGCCGATCCTGCCGGGTCATCGAAATTTTTGACGTATTTTTTTCGTGGAACTTACCTCATAAAGTACCCGAATGAAAGTGGTGGCATCAGTTAACCATTGATTAATAATGTATAAAAAAATTGGTCTGCCACTGCGCAACCTGCCGGAAGTACTTGGCAGACGCCCTGAAATGTGCCCATCTGACACCCTTCACTTACCTCATCGAGTACCCCAATAGGCTATCTCTAGATCGTTAACCGTCACTTAAACACTGAAAAAAAAAATAGTCTGCCAGAGCCGATCCTGCCGGGTCATCGAAATTTTTGACGTATTTTTTTCGTGGAACTTACCTCATAAAGTACCCGAATGAAAGTGGTGGCATCAGTTAACCATTGATTAATAATGTATAAAAAAATTGGTCTGCCACTGCGCAACCTGCCGGAAGTACTTGGCAGACGCCCTGAAATGTGCCTATCCGACACCCTTTGACAAGTTTTGACCTGGCAGACCTTGTGATCCATTATCACAGGCATTTTGGTTATTTTTCGGCGTTGGTCCCATCGAGGTACTCGATGAGGTAGGTGAAGGGTGTCGGATGGGCAATAATGGGCATATTTCAGGGCGTCTGCCAAGTACTTCGGCAGGTTGCGCAGTGGCAGACCAATTTTTTTATACATTATTAATCAATGGTTAACTGATGCCACCACTTTCATTCGGGTACTTTATGAGGTAAGTTCCACGAAAAAAATACGTCAAAAATTTCGATGACCCGGCAGGATCGGCTCTGGCAGACTATTTTTTTTTTCAGTGTTTAAGTGACGGTTAACGATCTAGAGATAGCCTATTGGGGTACTCGATGAGGTAAGTGAAGGGTGTCAGATGGGCACATTTCAGGGCGTCTGCCAAGTACTTCCGGCAGGTTGCGCAGTGGCAGACCAATTTTTTTATACATTATTAATCAATGGTCAACTGATGCCACCACTTTCATTCGGGTACTTTATGAGGTAAGTTCCACGAAAAAAATACGTCAAAAATTTCGATGACCCGGCAGGATCGGCTCTGGCAGACTATTTTTTTTTTCAGTGTTTAAGTGACGGTTAACGACCTAGAGATAGCCTATTGGGGTACTCGATGAGGTAGGTGTTTAGGCCCTCGGCTCCCGGACTATGAAGCTCAACGATTTATGAACGTGAATGAAATAAGTTGGTTTAATAAACGAACGTTTCCACACGTTAAATGGACGTTTACTCTAAATGAAATACGACTTTAATCGTATTTGTGTCGAACTATAAATTAGTCAATTCTCCTATATGAATAACTTTCCTGTGTAAAATTATATTCCATTCAATGACAGTGCTAAAATTAACAGATAAAAATCTAAATCGTAATAACAGTGCTTAACAAGTTTATGTAGTAGGTACTACAATGTAATAAAAATATTTCGATCAAATATAAGCCGCGTATTTTTTTTCAGGATTGCGGACATTGCGGTACTCAATAATATTGGTTTTAAAATAGTAAATTTGTTGCTTTTTTTATGCAGCAATACAAATTAATATAAAAAAATGCGCAAGTCGCTTTTGTCCTGGCTAGAATATAATAAATAGTAATAAAATTATGGGCTTATTTTTATAAAATGTTAGGGTATTTAAAAAGAATAATGACATCACTCTTCGCATTGATCAATTTTATCAGGTTTTTACCTCGCAAAAAAGATATTGTTATAAAGGGCTCTGTACACCCACCAATGAACCGATTTTGATGAAACTTGGTATGGAGATAGAATAGACCTTGGGGACGGACATAGGCTACTTTTTACCTCGGGAAAATACCTCATTCCCACGGGAATGACTGTAAGCGCGGGTAGAGCCGTGGGGCGGAAACTTGATGAAACTTGGTATCACCAATCTGAGCTTGGGGTATAATAGAATAGACCTTGGAGATGCATATAAGCCACCTTTTACCGCGGGAAAACTCCTCATTCCTACGGGAAAAATGGCAGCGCGAGTGGATTTTTTTGACGAAACTTGGTACATCATCCGCCGAAAGACGTCCACACACGACGTCTTGGTACAGAGATAAAATAAACCCTGGGGATGTATAAAGGTCACCTTTTAACGCGGGAAAATCCTTTTTCCCAAAGGAAAAATAGTAGTAAGTCGCGCGGGAAGTTTTGGTGAAACTTGGTACAGATATAGAATAGATCTTAGGGATGGATTAAGGCTAACTTATA
Source organism: Teleiodes luculella (assembly GCA_948473455.1). Classification (NCBI taxonomy): domain Eukaryota; kingdom Metazoa; phylum Arthropoda; class Insecta; order Lepidoptera; family Gelechiidae; genus Teleiodes; species Teleiodes luculella. The sequence goes on along the minus strand of OX419592.1, from coordinate 4,735,640 downwards.
GTGCGGTAAAATGCCTCATTCCCACGGGAAAATTGGAAGGGCGGGCGGAAATTTTCGACGACACTTGGTACAGGGATGTAAAAGATTTTGGGCATGGATAAAGGCTACCTTTTACCGGGGGAAAAAACTTTATTCCCACGGGAAAATGGAAGAGTGGGCAAAAAGTTTTAATTAATTTTTATTACAGAGATAGAAATGGTACAGGGAAAAGTCGAAAACCAACGCGAGCGTAGCCGCGGGCGGGGCAGCTAGTACATTATATTTTTCTGTGCCCATACATAACACACGGGTAATGTAGGTCGATTTATTTGATTCAAAGTATAAATGTATTTATTTTTTATGTAGAACATACAAACAAAACCTAAGCGGAAACGGAACTGGTCTGCAAGACGAAAACGATCTGTGGCTATCGAGTTGCCAACACGAATCGATTCTAAAAATTATGCAGAAATGTTGCTAAAATCATAGGCGCGTAACATGGAAAGCGATTGTGTACAACTAACGGTGACATAATGTCCAATCGATGTTTGTTTCGACTCAGAATCACGTTTTATATTACAGATTACGACTGTCTCGTGTATATTTTATTTACTTTATTTGTCTATCCGTTTTAATTAATAAGTATATTTATCTTTACCCGACTACGGCGAAGCAAAAAGGAGGGTTATGATTTTGACCTGTATTATGTATGTATGTGGATATGATTTTAAGTATACAAAGTCGATTATTCGTAAAGATCAACGTCACGTGGTTTACCTATAACTCTGAGTAAATAGAATAGAATATTAACTTTATTGCACACCAGCAATTACAAGAAAGTAGTATTGTTTTGACATTATAACAAAATTGCCGTTTTATTAAAACACCATAAAATAAAATTCACCGTGAAATTTAACTGGTTTTTTATTCCCAATGTATTTGTAGTACTCATGAAACTGAACAACTTTCCCTACAAGGAACATAGGTTGAAATCTCAAAAATAAATTCAAACTTTTCATATAAACTTCAGTCACGTGAGAGCCAATTTGTATGACAAGTCGAATTTTTATTTTGGCATTTAAACCTGTGTTCCTTAGGGAGAGTTGTTCAGTTTCTTGGGTACTACTACTATGTTGCGGATAAACAACCAGTTAAATTTCACGGTGTTAGTTATTTAGTATAGACTAGCGACCCGCCCCGGCTCCGCACGGGAAAATGGTTATTGTGGGTTATTCTTAAGTATATTATGCATGTATTATACATATAAACCTTCCTCTTGAATCCCTCTATCTATTAAAAAAAACCGCATCAAAATCCGTTGCATAGTTTTAAAGATTTAAGCGTACAAAGGGAGGGACATAGGGACAGAGAAAGCGACTTTGTTTTATACTATGTAGTGATAGTGATGAAGATACTCATAAAATTTGCGTAAAAGATGCAATAAGAATATCAAACAAATTGGAAGTCTATATCATGCTGTCATGCATGAGACAGAATGATAATTGCGGTTACTTTTCAAGATTACGTGTTAATAACGAGATCAACCAGTATAGAACCTTAATAAGTGTAATAAGCGGTATACCAGCTTTACTAAGTGGTATTTGAGATTATAAGCCATATAAGTCTAATGATAGAGCTTGCGAGCGCTCTGTGCTTTACTAAATAAACTTTGCCAACATTATCAATTACTTTAAAACACTGCATAGTTGAAAAATTAAGAACTAAAGTTTACAATATCAACACATCTTTTAAGTTATGTCCTAAGTTTTTTCCCTGCTTTTACGTTATGTGGAAATGGGATTGAAATAATTTTAGTAAACTATTTTTATACAACTTTTACGGGTGCGGCTCGCGGGTACTGTTACCTGAATGGTAAACATAACCAGAATTTACTTACTATTTTTTACAGATGGAAATCTTTGGTTGCTGTAACCACAACTGTGAAATTTATCGTCTGGGCTGGAAAGAGCATGTTTGAGGCGGTGGTGTTCTAATTACAAATAGTCAAATGCAAGCACAATAATAGATTATATAACAATTTCGCAATGTATCTGTTACTTTGATCAGAAGTGGGATCCGAATCGTATACATTAGGCGCCCACAGTCAGACATGACATTTTGCGCTACACTACAGGTTTGGCAGAAGGTATTCTCTTGTTAGTTTAATTAGTATGATTTATTGTTAACAATATACCTCTAGCAGACTTACAATACACCTACGGTTGTGTGATGATAACAGGCATTTACTATGTACTTGAATTTATATTTGTCTTACACACTAATTTTGTGGATCTTTTACAATTCATACAAACTAGAGAGTTAATGAAAGAATATACAGAACTGTGGGTATATAATATTATTGCTTGTATTTTACGTAACAAGTAATTCTTAATTGCATAAATATACAACAAATATAAGGATTCAAACACTTTCTGTAAATGGCGACCGACCGCAAATACCTAAGTTATTTACTTTGACGATAATAGAACTATTTCATAATCGCTGCAAAAACTGGTCATTTTTGCAGTGTAAAATAGATTGCGGTTTTAGAAATTCTTAAGCCCAATTAGCACCTCCTTAAGAGGTAGCCTAGATTCGAATACTATAAAAATAACCGCTTGTCACTAGGATTTGGGTTATGCCTAGGGTTAGACGAACATTTGTGAGCATTGCGATTCTATTATAAGATAAGTCACTTTTTACACTAGTACGGCTTGCTAGCTAAAAAATATAAGGATATCGGTCCCATCTGGCAGAAAGTACGAAACTTGGCATGAATGTAGCTGTTATATATGTGCTTCAATATCGATATGGAAACACTTCGATAAATTATTGTTCCCCCCCTTTTATCTCCCTCATTCTGGTATTTTGAATTTTATACTAAAACGGTACGTCTGAGGAGTTTACTTTTCAGAGACCAAATCATCGTCGTTAAATGCCTACAAAACGATACTACATTTTATAGTGCTAAGATTAATATATTTCTATATACAGCCATCAACATTTTATGAAATTTTAAAAACAGGCACACTTTTTTATTCCTTACTTCATTTATAGGAAAACGACAAGAGTGGTGATAAAATGGACTAAAGAAGTCAACTACCTTATACATTAAGCTAAAAAATGACATTTATTTCATAGTCGTAAAGGCATTACTTCTAGAGTTACAGCTCACCGCGTCTGACTCAAGTACTCTTTTTAGAATACCATCTTTCTGTTAACTTTGTTTGGCGTAGATTAGATTCAGATTTTCCAATTAGAAATAAAACAGTCCATGTATTAATCCAGGCCACAGTCTATTTACATGTAAAACTAGCTTTCTGCCCGCGGCTACGCTTGCGTTGTGTTTCGACATTTCCGTATTAATTTTTAACTATCCCACTTTTTTCCGTGATTTTAAAGTATCCACATGTTGACCGAGTATATAAGGTACCACCATGCAAAATTTCATTTCAATCGGTCTAACAGTTTCGGAGATAAGCCCGTAGAATGTACTGCGCCGTATGAGTTATTAAAGTTTTTTAACTATCCCACGGGAACTTTTTAATTTTCTGGGATTAAAAGTATCTAAGATGTTGACCGGGGATATAAGGTATACCACTATACAAAATTTCATTCAAATCGGTCGAATAGTTTCGGAGATTAGCCCGTACAAACAGACAAAGAGAGAAACAAAAATATAAAAAAAAAAATCTGGGTATGTACTATATCGCTTCTTACATCCCCTTGAATAGGTTTATAGCATTTTATTTCTATGTACAGATTTTATAGATTTTTTTTGTTTCTCTTTGTACAGGCTAATCTTCGAAACTATTCGACCGATTTGAATGAAATTTTGTATAGTGGTACCTTATATCCCCGGTCAACATCTTAGATACTTTTAATCCCAGAAAATTAAAATGTTCCCGTGGGATAGTTAAAAAACTTTAGTAACTCATACGGCGCAGTATATTCTACGGGCTTATCTCCGAAACTGTTAGACCGATTGAAATGAAATTTTGCATGGTGGTACCTTATATACTCGGTCAACATGTTGGATACTTTAAAATCACGGAAAAAAGTGGGATAGTTAAAAATTAATACGGAAATGTCGAAACACAACGCAAGCGTAGCCGCGGGCAGACAGCTAGTTTTACATGTAAATAGACTGTGGCCTGGATTAATACATGGACTGTTTTATTTCTAATTGGAAAATCTGAATCTAATCTACGCCAAACAAAGTTAACAGAAAGATGGTATTCTAAAAAGAGTACTTGAGTCAGACGCGGTGAGCTGTAACTCTAGAAGTAATGCCTTTACGACTATGAAATAAATGTCATTTTTTAGCTTAATGTATAAGGTAGTTGACTTCTTTAGTCCATTTTATCACCACTCTTGTCGTTTTCCTATAAATGAAGTAAGGAAGAAAAAAGTGTGCCTGTTTTTAAAATTTCATAATACGTTGATGGCTGTATATAGAAATATATTAATCTTAGCACAGTAAAATGTAGTATCGTTTTGTAGGTAATTTATCGACAACTATTTGGTTCTTGAAAAGTAAACTCATCAGTCCTACCGTTTTTGTAGAAAATGAAAAAAACCAAAATGAGGGAGGTAAAATGAGGGAAAAACGGTGGGGGAATCATTTCTCAGCGTGTTTCCATATCGACATTGAAGCACATATATAAAAGCTACATGTATGCTAAGTTTCATGCTTTCTGCCAGATGGGACCGTAATTCAGGCTAACAAGCCGTACTACACGCTTTATATTAGCTTCACTTGTAAGTAACTATGTATGTAAGAAAATCTTGGAATCCTAATTTGACCCACTTCCCGGTATTCGATTAGGATGAAATTTTGCACACGCTCTGAGTTCTGATGACAATACATGACTGGCTAAGAAACGTCATTACAAATCCAATATGGCGGCCTCCCCATTAATGTATCTAAAAAAATCTTGGAATCTTAATTTGACCCACTTCCCGGTCTTCGATTAGGATGAAATTTTGCACACGCTCTAAGTTTTGATGACAATGCATGACTAGCTAAGAAACTTCATTACAAATTCAATATGGCGGCCTCCCCATTCTTCTTCTTTGCGAATCGATGACAAATCGAACTATATATTTATGGCCCAGAATACAGCCATCTGTACTGCACCGTCCGTGGCGTCCATCAGGTCCTGCTGACAACAGGTAACAGGACAGGCAGGACAGGACACCAAGTGGGCCATGGACTGAACTGCTGCTCCGCACATACACTCCAAGTTTGGATCATTAGAGAGTCCCCACCTGAACATGTTTTCTTTGCTTCGGCCAACCTGGGTCCGAAGTCTATTTAAAGACTTCCAGATTGGCCACGGAAGTCGGTGTCCGGCCGGGAGACTCTCAGACAGCGGGACAAAAGGATCCGGAAGCGATGTACGAGCACGCCACATGTTGCATCTCGCTTGTGAGGGTTCGGCTGTGAGGGGATCGACACACTTTAAAAAGCTTTTTCGGCTTTTCAGCCTTTGTGGCGGTAATATGTGCCCATGTAGGGGGTGCCGCATGTCGACGTCCATTTTGGCCCTCTCTTGCAGGCCTGCCACAGTTCTGCGGACATCTGGAGGCGCTATGCCAGCCAATGGATACAGCAACTTGGCCGGAGTTGGCTTCAAACATCCAGTGATAAGCCGGCAAGTTTCATTTAAAGCTGTATCCACCAGCTTGGCGTGAGAAGAGCGGCCCCATACGGGGCACGCAAATTCGCCGGCAGAAAAAGCTAGCGCCAGTCCAGAAGTCCGCATTACTTGTGGCGAAGCTCCCCATTCAGTCCTCACAAGACGCTGCAGTATATTGTTGCGACAGTGCACCTTTCGTTTTAATGCCTCACAGTTCCTTCTGTAGGTTAGGGACCTATCCAACAGAACGCCTAGATATTTAGGGGAGTTATTGTGAGCTATAGGGACCCCCCGCCAGGTGATCCTGAGCTTACGCCTCGCTTGTGCGTTGCGAAGGTGAAAAACGCTTGACTCAGTTTTGGTTGGGTTAGGCTTGAGCGAGTTATCATCGTAGTATTGGCCTAAACTGTTGAGGGCTACAGTGAGATTATTTTCAACTTCTTCAAAACTGGTCGATTGAGACGTAAGTGCAAGATCGTCCGCGTAGAGGAATCGGGAGGTATTTGGACAGGATGGTTGGTCATTTGTGTAGATATTAAACAACATAGGGGCCAGCACGCTACCCTGAGGAAGGCCATTCTTTTGTGACCTCCAGCGGCTAACGTCCTTAAGGAGATGAACCTGGAAGCGACGGTTGTGGAGAAGCTCTCGGAGAACGTTGACAAATTTGCTGTCGGCGGTCATAGTTTCCACCTTCCACAACAATCGCCTCAGATTTACTGTATCGTAGGCCGCTGAGAGGTCGACAAACACAGCGCCTGAAACCTGCCTGTTCTGGAATCAATCTAGGGTCAATAAAATTTGTGAGCCGAGTTAATAGTAGCCGTTCGAAAAGCTTATACGTATGGCACAGTAATGAGATAGGCCTAAAATTTTTGGGGTCATCTACTGATTTTCCTGGCTTTGGTATAGCTATGACCTTCGATTTCCTCCAGAAGCGGGGTATTCGGGAGGTTTCAAGACAGGAGTTAAACATTTGAAGCAACCAGGATACTGCCACTGGTCCAAGATGTTTAATCTGCTCAACAGAGATGTTGTCGACTCCGGAGGCTTTACCATTTTTAAGAGCTTTAATACCTGCAATGATGTCCGGCAGGTCAAATGGCTTACTTATGAGGGTAGAGGAGCTGTCACAGTTGTTCAGCTTTGGGACCCTCGAAAGGCGGCTGGATGGTTTGCCATTTAATAGGAGTTGGTGGGCTACTTGGTTGGCCGTGACCGTGCTCGGTGTCAAGGGTCGAGGTGGATCATTTGTGAGCTTGCGTATCGTGTTCCATGCTTTCTTACTGTTATGAGTCATGTCAATGCTGTTAACAGTGTTGATCCACCTGTCCCGACGGTTTACGCAGATCCTCGACAATAGTTCCTCCCCAGCGTGTGTTGTTTCCTCGGAGAAAGGGTCGCAGTTGTATAGTGCCTCGTACACTTTAAGAAGTTCGGCAGAGTCGTTTGATAGCCCTGAGATATAAGATGTCCGGCAACCCCTAGGGATATGTTTGCGTGATATTCTGGACACAAGGTCGACAAACTCGCCATATCCCTCCGGGGTTGGGGGTACATACAGGAGGGCATCATCGACTTCCTCTGCAAACCTCTCCCAGTTGGCCTTTGCGTAGTTAAATCGGCGTTTAAAGGGAACTTGTAACGGCCGAATAACTGGAGTTATTTCGCACATGATGGGCCTGTGCTGCGTGCGAGGAACTGGGCCGCACACGGTCTTGGTGCACTGGGAACTTATGTTAGAACTGACGAAGACCAGATCCGGGTTATAACCATGCTTCCAACGGCCGCTATTAAAGGATGCTGGTTGTTTTGGATCATGAACCAGGATCAGGTCGTTCGTTTCAGCCCATTCCTCAAGTGCTTGACCACTCTCATCCAGGTCTTTATAGCCCCAAAGTGGACTGTGACTGTTAAAGTCACCGATAACTATTTTTGCGTTCTTGTCGCCAATTAAGCTCTCAAGAGGGTCGAGTTTGAATGGAGTACCGGGAGGTTTGTATATAGATGTGACGGAGCAGTTATCAAGGTATAAGGTGATGACCTCGATGCCGTTCTGGGTCGAACACTTCGTTGACCTAATGCTCACTCCGGGAGTAACAAACACTGCGTTACCGTGTTTCGGATGGTAAGTCTCGGAGATGAGAGTCAGTCCAGCTACGTGTGGTCGACTTTGCGTTTCGCTTCGGTGGGTTTCTTGTACACAGAGAACGTCACAGCGTGTTGTACGACACAGTTCTGACAACAGTTCGGACTTGTCCGCAGAAAACCCTTCGATGTTAATAGAAACTACACGCAAAGCCGGCTTGAGCGCTGAACTATTGGGTGGATGGTTGGGATTTGTCATCGTGGTGAAAGCCTCCCCATTAATGTATCTAAAAAAATCTTGGAATCTTAATTTGACCCACTTCCCGGTCTTCGATTAGGATGAAATTTTGCACACGCTCTAAGTTTTGATGACAATGCATGACTAGCTAAGAAACTTCATTACAAATCCAATATGGCGGCCTCCCTAAGATGGCGAACTGGCTGTTTGAAATCCACCCCCATGATATGGGTATCAAATGAAAGGGTTTGCTGTCAGGAATACGAAAAAAAAGTCACGTGAATTAAATCCAATATGGCGGACGTCCAAGGTGGCGGACAGAAAGCGTGTTTTTTAGTTTTTTAAACTATGTATTATTATTTATTGACTTAGAATGCAGTTTCTAAAAAATTGGTAAGACATGAATAACGATGTATGATTTCAGAAACTTTATACTAAAAGAGTAAAACAAAGTTTAGAAGAAAGTATAAAGAAATTTTAGACAATTTTATGCAACTACATAAACGATAGGACCGATAGGGGAGGCCTTTGTCCAGCAGTGGACGTCTACTGGCTGAAATGATGATGATGATGATGACATAAACGATACATACTCCACGGCTTATTACCTAGGTATTCAGACGAGGCATGCACTCGGCGTGACATTCTTCTCAGCGATCAAACACTGGCGACTGGATACTCCGAAGGGCACTGCACTTGCTTGCGTGAGCGCAGTGCAAGCGTGAACGGATCTAATGAAAAGTGGATCAGACAGTGAAGCCTGCAGTCATGTGACTTTAAAGGCCGCCCGTCTCACCGCTGTGACGTCATGAGGATGTGCTCGCATCATTATTTACATTCTATTCACTCACGATCTCGTTCTTTTAATAGTGGCAGAGGACTAGTTACATACACGTAAGGTTTATAATACTTATTCGTATATATCTCTTATTGTATTGTCAGAAGCAGATGGTAAAATAAAAAAAGAAGAAAAGAACTACCTGAAAATTTGCTGAACGAAACAAAGTCTTTAATGAATTTAAAACAAGAAACAATCTTATCATGACAATAGTTCAACTAGATATTCTGCAACTCTTGGTCAAATAAAAACGAATTCATCCGCAAAATTATCTGTACTAATTACATCACGACAGAGAAACTAGTCTTTTTATTTCAACTTCTAAAATCAGCAATTATCATCAGCAGCGATTTCGTACATCAATGCCCCGTGGATTTAAGTACTTTTTGCAATCGATTGCGGAGTTCTTTCTTGGCGGTGCGTTTCTATATTTACGCAATATAGAAGCTCAACTTCAGGTGGTATTAAATCATATAAATGTGTGAATGGCGATGTTGGGAGATATCATCTGCAGCCTTGTACTACTAAAACAAATCGTCATCAATCTGATGTAATGTAGAGCGCTACGCTACGTTTTTGTTCGCTTTTCATGCAAAAATTTGTTCCGCGTTTAACAAATTGCTTTCATTCAATATGTTTTGTGTAAAGTACTTGTATAAAAGTGATAGCACGGGTAGCTAGAAGGCATTTTATTGGTGTAAAACAGAGGTTTTATGACTGAATAAAATTATCTTGGTCAACTTAGTAAAGCAGATGGCGAGGTGGAAAATGTTACATTCGTTTTGCAAACTCTGCAATTAAGTTTTGTGCATAGCTATGAAATAAACATTTACTCAAAGGTCTTTAAATGTTACCGATTTTAAGATTATATTTCATTTACTGAATTCTGCTATGGGTAGGTACCTATGTCAAAGTTAACTAAACTACCTAATTAGTTTGTGATGAAACTTTAGCTACTTCCAAACTTATAACGCTTTTTCATGCGATATGCTATGTACCACCGCCCGCCTGATAAGGCGATGACATCACACCACATGCACCAATACAAATACTCTACACGTATTTTACTTCACCATGGCGGCGCGTCATCATGAGTAGTTAGATAGTGCAAATGCGAACTCCATGATAACAAACAAACAAATATACCTCATATTTTTTTATTAAATATCATCAAAGGGGAACTCTTGTTAGTCTAACATCAAGCTGAACTTGTTACAATTCTAACTGCCTTCACTGCATTCTAAATTGCTACACACCTGTCAGTGCCCATGGTTTACCCACTCGATAATGTATGTACCGACATGTAAACACATGAAGTGTCACGTTCGCGCAGGCGCGGTTGAAGTCAGCAAGATAGCAATAGCAAGACCAGTGGGTAGATTTGTGTACATTTCGCAAGTTCGGGTCACGACGTGACACGCAGCACAACGCAGCCATGAGCCGATCTGACTAATTGACACAAACATGCATTATTAATGAAAATAATCGTTACCAGTCAAACAATGTACACCTAATAGAAAAATTATGCACAGCATGGTTCCATTCGACAATGCCTTGTTTGTTTATGTATGGTGAGTAGGTATGTATTTTTATTTTGGATAATTTATTAGATATAAATTAATAGTAAAGAGAATATAATTGTCTTTTGTCCAGCACTGGAGGGACTTTTTTCGCCTATAAAAAATTACAGCTATATGCAGGGAGGGAGTACAAATCTGGTTATCTGGTTGCAGTGCAGACAGATATAACTTTAAGAAGTCCAAAAATATTATAATTGTTTTTAAAGCCCCAAACATGATAAATTGATTCCCGTGTTAAAATCTATCTTAATACTTCATAACCTTATCGTCTTGATCTAAGACGCTAATATTTCAAGCGCATATTAATGTTCCAAATGCTCTAGAATCGTGATCAACGGTGGTCGTAACAATAAACCTTACGAAACTATAATCAGTAACGCTTAACTTGGTGCCTTATTACTGGTTCAATACAGAATCGATATTCAAATTATGGAAAATTGAATCCAAATTAGGTTCCTAATTTGATCTAAGTGGAAGACTTCAATCGATTTGTTATTGAATATTTGCGCAATTCTTCAACTTACGCAATATTTATACATGTTATAAATAATTGTTTTTGCGACTACCTACCTACCTACATTCCTAGCCTGCATTAACATTTGCAAAAATGTGTGAGATTGCCCTTTGCATAATGAATTGTTTACTTCAGATTGCACGCACAATGTTATGAAGTAGTATTTGCAATAGATTTAAATTGTGACTTTTTTTACGGACTTTTGTGTGTCAAAATCGTGGTATCAAAGTTCACCGGATTTGTAAAAAACCTTTGTTTTTTACCGTACATACGGAGTCCCAAAATATTATGATTTTAATCGATGAACTCGATAAACCTTAAAAAATGCAAACTATGTGCCCCTTAAAGCAGATACGATCGGTTCATGATTCAGCTGTCAAAATGTTGGCCAGGGCCGGCCTCTATTTGCTGATGCTGATTTATACGAAGATAATCTAACACTGCTGAAGAATAAGATCACGCCTTCACATTCCCCCTTCACTGTCTCCCTCCATAAATCAGTCGCTAAAAATATTTGCAACAATTTGACGCTAAGCAAGTGATACCTACTGCTGAGCAGTAAAATAATGGAGCATGCATTAATAGTCCTGAAACTTAGCTATGAATAGAAATTATATACAACAGCGTCTACCATAAATAAATAAGAAATTAAGTACCTAACGCTACCATACCACCACCTTACCATACCATAAACCATACCATAAACCATACCATAAACCATACCATACCATAAACCATACCATATTATATACCTACCTGTATACTTTTTCGCACATTAAACAAAATAAAATTCGTTACAATACCATCTCTATTCTCCGTAGTTCAGTGTGATTCAGTTTACGTTAAAAACTTGCACGTAGCCGCTTGGGTTCAACTTTTCTTTGATGAAGACCAAAAATTAATAAATGTTTCTAATAGAATATTTCTTATCATGAAAATAAAGCGTTGAAAACTAATCGCCTGCGGAGAAATGTGATGAGATGAATGACTGTCTATTTGAGCAGGAGATTATTTGATCTGATACTTTCTTCCTGCTCTCTTTCTTCAAAAGTTCTATACAACTCATTTTACAAAATCATTTATCTGCATCATAGCCAAATGATAGCTATGCATGAAGTGCGGACAATATTGATTGTCATCAAGTAAAACTAGAACCAGGACCAAACAAGTTCCAAACCGTGTCAAGTTTACTTGTTGAGAGAACTGCTATCGAAATAATTGTAATCCCTTAGACAAGTGGTTAAAAGGTAGCTTGCAAAGGATTAGTTTTGCCGACTGATGTAACATTGACAGACATAACTGGCTCAAAATGAAATAATGGTACATGACATGTATAATGCATCGTTTTGCAAATTAAACGGTTGATTTATTGCAGCTTATATAGTTTCAGGTGTACGACTAAACTATTTACTGACATAGAAAAGATAAATATTAGAGCGTTACTAAAATGGGTTGTGTTTCAACGGGCTGTTTCAAGTCGGAAGCGTAAATTGTTGGCTAGGTCATGGACGATCATAGGTCATGATCATAGTTGGACATCCAAATTGGAATTTCAAATGATAAAGAAAAAGCCTTTTCAAAATAAAATATTGTGGCAAGAAATTTAAATATTGATGAAATTTTATAAATTTTTAATGCTTGACAGTCTCATTTTACTCGTACCTAGTTACTAAAAAAAATGTAGACAAAAAAATCCAAGACCCATAAGGATTTTACAGATTTTCCCTGAATCTTGAATTTCCTAAAATTTTTCAGAAAATCGAAAATTTGCACACCCTGTTTATAACACTACACCCGCAGTGTTCGTAGATATACATACTTAGAGCCAAACCTAAGTTGAAGTCAGTCGTGTGTTTAATTTAAATCACCAATTAAGATAAATCGATGCCTGATTAACAGTTAAACGTTTTTAATGCACATATGTCGAGGTAATTGGTAATGGTAATGCCTCGTAATGTGTAACACGTTTACCGATGTGAGATGGCAACCTCAGATAAACTCTAGTCGTGGATTTAGTACGTGCGAAGGACTTTAGGAGTACCTATAGTTACTGGCTCTAGGTGGTGGACGGTAATAGTCTTAACGCTTTTGATGTTCTATAAAATAATATATTTAACATCTTATCTTCTTATCTAAAGCACCGCTGCTGGGCAAAAGCGTCCCATCCTTTTTTTCCACTGCTCCCTACCTTGAGCTACTTCCGATTAGTTTGAATTCAAATAAAATGATTAATGTTTTCAAGCTCGTCCCACCGTCTCCTACACGTCCGTCCACGTCTTCGCCTGTTGAATGTTGGTCGGTTTCAGACCGTGGTTCCTTTTTCCCATAGGCCCGATAGGCAAGACCTTTTAACATAATTTATATTATTTAACTAGCTCTCCACCCCGCGGCTCCGCTCGCGTTAACAGTTTTTCCCGTGGGAATGAGGTATTTTCCCGCGGTAAAAGGTAGCCTATGTGTTATTCTGATGTAAGCTATGCTATATTATTCAGTAGTTTTTACGTCAAAGAGTAACAAACATACATCCATACTTACAAACTTTCGCGTTTATAATATTAAGTAGGATAGTAACTATGAGCTGTTGGCGTGTTGCATTTCGTCGATGCTTCAGCGAAGCTTTGTGAGTTACCATCTAGCTAGATGGTAATAAAGTACGTTACTTAATCTCAGTCAGTAATGGTCAGTAATTAATGTTTTTGTTTACCTACTTCGAAAAGGAATATAATTTTCTGTTAACCAAAAAATCGAATCTTACAACAAATATATTATTCGTGCACTAAAAATACTAATCTTGCACCAAATATCCAAGGGCGTGAACCGAAGCGGGGGGACGGGGGAGCGCAGCCCCCCGCTAAAAAAACAAATCTACCCAGAATCAAATCGGTTGGTTAGGTTAGGTTAGACTGATGTCAATAACAGAGCGGAGGGAACCTAGCGAGCGGAGCGGGCGTGCCGCGGCAGCGGCCGGCGACCGCCGTAGTTTTGAATTTTTGAAAGTTGATAACTCAAAAAGTCTCAAGTTTGCATGTTTTGGTGCACAATTAGTATTTTAGGTGGAACAAGAGTATAATTTGGTGAAGATATTTAGGTGGAACAAGAGAATAATTTGAGGTACGGTTAAATACTATCCCTTCGAAAATAGCTGAATATATAAATGTCAGCGAGCAAAAATACTTAAAAAAAGCGGCCAAGTGCGAGTCGGACTCGCCCATGAAGGGTTCTATAGCAGCAAGTAACAAATATAAAAGTTCTTGTAGTTCGTTGTCACTTTGATCGATGTTTTAATAATAGTGAAAGGTAAATTGAGTTTTACGATTTACGACGTATTAAAAAAAACTACTTACTAGATCTCGTTCAAACCAATTTTCGGTGGAAGTTTGCATGGTAATTGACACCATATATATTTTTTTGTTTTATCATTCTTTTATTTTAGAAGTTGCAGAGGGGGGAAAAATTTACCACTTTGGAAGTGTCCCTCGCGCAAACTATTTACTTTTGAAAAAAAAAGATATTATAAACCTCAATATAATTTTTGAAGACTTATCCATAGATACACTACATGATTTGATGAAAAAAAATTTTTTTTTGAGTTTCAATTCTAAATATGGGTGGTATGGGGCCCCCCAAAACTTATTGTATTTTTTCTATTTTTATCTGAAAATTTGAATGCGGTTCACAGATACATCTACTTACCAAGTTTCAACAGTTTAGCTCTTATAGTTTCGGGAAAAGTGGCTGTGACATACGGACGGACATACAGACAAACAGACAGACAGGATGAATCTATAAGGGAATCTGTAAGGGTTTTTGCCACGGAACCCTAAAACAAAAACTAGTACTCTGGTAGAGAAAAGTTGTTGTTTGAGTGTTTTATTTACGTGCAGTATTTTTTTCATGGAATACATAGCATTACCGATATATGAGAATATGCTAAAAATAACTTGCTAAATATATCGCATTATGAATAAATTTGTTAAACACTTAGTATATTTACTTATAGTAATTTTATTTTTTATTGACTTAAGCCACAGAAGAAAATAAAACTTTGTCACTAAACTTGCTTCACCGGACTTGTTATAATTACAAAGTCGCAAATTACTCAAACCTTTACCTACTCTCTCTGTTCCATCTTTTAGTATTTAGTAAGTATTGTTTTGATGTCTTCACAATACAACAGTAATCACATATTCACTATTAAACATACACAAATACTATCCAGAAGAAAAGAAAACTGATTAAGTATCGAATTGGCAGTCTTATTAGATCAAGAAGATAAATAAATATTTGGGGGGACATCTAACCGCAGACCACAGAAGTATATAATACTAGTATAGTATATAATTACCTATACTATAAATGTCCGACTTATATATAAATACAATTACTTATATAAATATACAACATCCAGACACAAGGCAAACACATACATGTGCTCATCACATCACACAAATGGTTACCCTGGACGGGTTTCGGACCCGCGACCCCTTCCTTCGAAGGCAGGCACACTACCGACTAGGCTACGGAGCCTATCAATACTCGTTCCTCGTACGGCCCACACGCGAGCGGCCCAAGTGGGCCGTAGGTAGGACGAATCTCAATTTTTATATTATTTTCGTTCCGTCTACGGCCCAAAAATTGAGATTCTTCCTACGGCCCATTTGGGCCGCTCGCTTGTGGGCCGTACGAGGAACGAGTCCTATCAATGTCATGTCAACAAGCCTACGTAAACATAACCTACAGCCGCAGGCGCATCGTACACTGCACTTGATTAAATAATGATTAATTTACAACGACATCAAGGCTAGTTTAGCAACTACTTAGATAATTAATGAAAACAATAAAGTGCTCATTAGCTACGATAATATTTATATTAATATTTCACAACATAGATTTGCTGTGGAAAAGCTCACGACACGATTGATTGATGTATCTTATGTACAGTTGAATGATTTATCAAATAAATGACACGGTGAAGAACTACGATATAAAAAAACAGAACTAAACCTAAGCAAAAATATATATACCGGATTTTATTGAAAGAAAAGTAAATTTCTTATCTGAAAAATCGCAATTCAGAATCCCGGATGTTTATAATCAAATCCCTTGTTTCTTATACATCTTAGTTTACACGAGTGAGTACAATTTTAGGTACGACTATAAAGTTACTAAGTTGTAAAGTAAAACTTTTATAAGTACTCATAGTATGGGGCCATTAGGTAGAGACGCAAAAACTAGAAGAAAACATAATTTTGAATACTGAATTTTGTTACACACATTACATTAGTCTAACAAATAAAACTGCTTTAATTGGAATGGCATTATAGCAAAAAGATCCGATAACCATCTGAAATAAGATTTTTAAAAGTACCTGAACGTGAACAATTACACCAATCCACTTCCAACGAAGCAAACAATTGAATTATGAATTAAAAAAAACGATAGGGCGTGATAATCAAGATCTCGACACCAGACACCGTAGCTAGCGGCAAGCGGCAACGCTGTTCCACAGCATGGGGTCTAGGTGTCTGTTGCTAACTGTGAAGGTGTGGTCAGTGGCGCAAGCCAAAATCGATCTTATTTTTTAACCCCCGACAAAAAAGAGGGTGTTTTAAGTTTGACGTGTCTGTCTGTCTGTCTGTGGCATCCTAGCTCCTAAACGGATGCGCCGATTTTTATACAGTTCTTTTTGTTTGCAAGGTGTCACAATCGAGAGTGTTCTTAGCTATGATCCAAGAAATAGTCAGACATTTGAACATTATCAGCTCATTTCTAGTTGTTGAAGGGATCAAGTAACGGTTTTGTGGTGGGGTTTTTACCATTTTTAATTTAATGTTATTCTAAACCACGCTTTGCAGACATGCTACAAAACACATTATTTTTCCGAGATTTCAACCTGCGCCTCCCAAACGAACGACGACACGGCCCAAGCCACTAGGCCACCGACACGCTCCTCATATTAAAAAAAAGTTAAAGGTTTTGTCTAAAGTCGACTAAACCACACTGGACCAGCGTATGATTCAGATTAGGCTCAATGTTTCGGTCGGAGGATGTAAAGATAGCAGTGTGACTACACTACACTATGACTAGATCGCAAAATGACTAGTTATAATTTCGGTGGGGACACAATAGGCTTAATAGCGATGTGATACAATACAGTATGATGGTACAAAATGGTATATTAACTACCAACTGCAGCTTGTAAGTCACTAGCTACGCTTGGCAGGCGGTTAGGGGATCGCATTTGTCACACAATACAATTTCCCGTGTCCAGGGTTATGTATTAGTTTTATCAAAATATTAAAACACGTGAATCACACGGTATAAATAAAATAAGTACAAGTAGTATGAACTAACAGACGAAAGCACGAATGTACAGGCCTAAATTTTCAATTTCAGGTGCTGGATGGCTGCCTTTAGCCTTAACCGGTTAGTTCCGGTATTTCTTTAAGATAGATACCATTCACCCTTTAGAACTCTCATAAAAAGTAACAAAAGGGCCCCGTACTCTCAAGGACACACGATTTGACCCTGTAGTTCTCTCTGCCCCACCGATTTCATTGCCCAGCTTTTAATTTCTAAGATTAGATTCGATTAACCAATGCTCCAAATTAAGATGTTGGCAAATATTACGTTGTCTAAATCTGTGCGAATGAAAATGAGGAAAGATCATTACGATAGTGACCCGTTAATTATGGTACCCTGCCCGTTGGCCCACTTAGCGTGATAATGCAAATGTTCCACAAGATAAGATGAGACGTAACGGAGGTTGATTCATCTCAGAACCTTTGGCTGTGAACGCTAATTGTCTGCAATCGCGACCTGCAAGAGTTTCTGGTCTTGCAAGAGCGTGAAATTTTGAATCTTATTGTAGAGAAGATACCTTCTATTTACATCAGGTCAAGTCTCGAGAGCAGCATCTCGTTAATACTGCATCTTCAAAATTTTGCTCGATTATTTAAACTCAGCCAGGACCATCTTAAACAAAGAAAGTAGGGAAAAAAAGTGCCAAGTAGGTACCTAAATATAGTGCTAGTATTATTTTGGTGTGTGAGATGTCCCACTTGAAAGGAGAACTTTGCAGAAAGGTTTTCCGAAAAACGTCACATAATAATATTCGTTATGATATAACATGGGGCAGAATATAGTAACGATCTATTTTTAAAAGTGATATACCTACTTATTTCTGCTCAATTATAGCAATACGACTAAAACCATAATATCACTACACTACCTTCTTCTCTCCACAGGTTTAACCTATAGTGTTTTGCATTTGGCAAGCAGACATAAAGTCTAAGTGCCAGAGCATGTATTGTTACAATTCAACAATCAAATAACATGCTCTAAAGTGTGTCGTAACCAGACGTTGACATATTGTTAGGATATTTTGATATAGGATCAGCTTTTGGTCTTGTGCGATATTTTGAAATCAAGACATTCGCTCCAGACATATAGTCCAACCGTGAAAAAACAATAAAATAGCACTCAGTCCAAGTTAGTTTCAGTCCAAATATTATACTGTCCAAGTGTCATTCAGTCAAGTTCGTCAAAATCATAGAATTTTATAATGTTTTTGCTAAATTTTTCGAACATGTATTTTCAATAAATAAGAAGATTGCATTTATATTTACTTTTTATTTTTCAATCAAACACTTCGGTTGAAGTTACGTTTACAGTTTAAGACAGTTTTTGTGATTTGAGTGAACTTGGACAACCTTAAAAGACTGGAGACTGCGGAGCGGATCCAATGTAATTTTACGGCTGATTTGTATATGGCGACATATCCGCCGCATTACTCCAATACCTGCGCATTGCAGAGATGGTTACAAGTAGATCGGTGGATTTATAAAAAGTAAGTAAAGGATGTTTTTTATGTGTAATTAATTGGTGTATAGGTAGTTTGTTTTATTTTTTATTTGATATGATGTGATGATAATTTTGTTCAGCTATAAATAACTGATAATTTAGACTTAAAAAAAAAACTAAAATATAATGATAATTTATATCTTGACTACAGCGTCCAAATGTTTCCAAGGGTAAATCATAAATAATGAAAATTATGTAGCAAAGGTATAAGATAAATAAAAATAATGCTATTTAAAAATAAAATGTCCTCTATATTTACGACACTTGAAGTTCGTCTTAAGACACCCCCTACACTAGTAATCATCCGCGTCCGTATTTTGTTTCACTCGCCTTTCTGCCTGTGATTGTATGCGCGACGCACTACGTCGACGCTCTAAAGACGCTAGTGTGGAATTCTCTAAGTCCCATCCCATCTAACATGCCCGGTCCACGCGTGACAGACAAAATTTTGTCATGCGTATTCTCTTATCCTATTGGAGGATATCAATATGGCGGATTTTTTGACAGCGTGCGACAAACTTTTGTCATAGCATGCATGTTACGGCGGGTGAAGCTTGTAACGTCGGTTTTGCGACACAAGCGTAAGTTATCAAATAAAATAAATACATTGACCGTTGCGTCGTCGTAGTCCGAAACCGCCGAAGTGGGTATGGGTAGACATATTATATAGAAATAGAGTTATGGGGCAAACGGACGACGAATGCCCTTATTTCGAAACCGATTTAAATTTCCATGTGTGCGACTGGAATTCCGACCAGTAATAGCGGTAATAGCCAATAAACGGTGGATACGGACATGTAGAGCAAAACAGGATAAACTGCTTGCTATCTGACTGCTTTGTGGACACCTGGAGATGCCATTATCATCGAGTGTTACCTATATGAACGTACTTGTACTTTATGAAACCTTAGTACTAGTACTACCTGTAAAGTAATAAACTTTGATGAGACCGTATCTTTATTTCTCTATCTTTTTCTCTTTCCGTCAATGTGGTATGTTTGTAAAATTAACGTAAACCCCTTAACTTTTAATAACACCATAATACTTTCGGATTACGGTATGTATATGTATGTATGGTCAAGTTTGATGACCACACGCACCGCGATTCTCTACCGTATTTTATCAAAAGCCAGAGTATACAGCTTAGCTTGCTCTTACTGCGTAAACAGTCTATTGCTGCAGTCTACATGACAGCTAATTTGATTTTTTTTTGGCTCAATTTTTTCAGTTGACTTTAAAATTTATTGTGCACAACACAAAAGTAGCGAAAGGTAAAGTAGCTATGACGTAACACTTTTCTTGATAAAATGGAAATAATCTATTACGTTGATAGTTTAAAATTTAACAATGAAACGACTATTTAGTTTCTAAGAGTCTTTTAACATATTGCGATTAGTTCAGACCCAAATGGTTTCAATGAGAATTTAAAATTAAATAAGATCGATTGGATTCAAACACGTAACAAATAAGTATTATGCAGACTTTGCTATCATGTAATCTATTTTATTCAAAAAATGTGCTGTAAAATTAAGAAAACTTTTTCTTTTCTTAGCTAATGAAAATGATAGGTTTATTTAAAAATATTAATTAATTTCATTGAAGCGAAAGAAGTATAGATCGTATCAACTGGAAGTAGGTAGTCTCTGCCTACCCCTCCGGAAAAGAGGCGTAATTTTATTTATGTAAGTATGTAGAAATTATACAACGTTTTAAGTTTTACATTTAATAACAAATACGAAAAAAATATAAAGGCACGTCAATTTAAGGAACAATAATTTCTGGCATAATTTCATACTTATAAGTAAGTAAGTATAATATTTGTAACACAATATAAAACAGATCTTGTAAGTAAATAATATATTATCATTAAAGAATACTTTGGGCTAAATACTTAAAATTAAATAACCGTATTCTATGGAATACTTAATACATTTGATATTGATTTCACTAGTATTATATTATCTGTGGTTTCGCTATAGAAGTACAAATATAATAACTAACTACATTGTTATAGAATCTACACATGATGCATACGTTATTTCTACAACTTTCAGGTTTATACAAAAATATCAAAATCAGCTACTTGTCCTAAAGTAATAAACTACATATTTCGTATATAAAATTTGTAAGTAGTAATAAAACAGTCTTATTTTGTTGTAACAATTTGGTATCAAGTTTTTAAGTGTTCTCAGTCAAGAGATTAGAGTATAGACTCAAGGGACTTACTTATTATGCGAATTTAAATAATTATTGTGTGGAGATAACTGTATAACATCATGATTTGACGCATGATCAATATTTAATAGGAACAATATTGAAAATCGAGTTACTTAAATTTATTTACTGAAAACGGTTACCTATTAAAGCCCGATCAGAAAAATTAAAAACTTCGCCATATTTGCGGAATCACAATAGAACTATTTTTATCATGAAAATTATTGCCAGACAGAATCCCAAAGTGCAGGTTTTTTAATTTTTCTTGTTAGGCTTTTTATAGTATAGGATTTGCTTGTCTGAAATATTTCCAAACAATTCAAAATAGGTAAGCAATTGCAGTTTGTCACAAGACTGTAAGTTACCTCTGTCAGCAGCTGTATTTCACTATCTTGTTTGCACATGTGTTCTGGTATCACACGTTGCATATAGCTTGGTAGGCTTCAAGATGGCTGCCGTCTTGGGGAGTGAGTGTGAGCTGGCGGCTTGCTTTGAGGAATACGACGACTCCGGGCCGCGCCCGTATCGGCTCTGTGTCGCAAACCTCCCCGCTGCCAGACGTGATGATAAGCAGGCTGGGGCTGGCGCGGATTATCGTGTTGTATGAGTCGCCTGGGGCTACCTGAGGGATAACAGACACAAATTCATTTATTCCTTGTGTTTAGCTAGTGTTCTATAAGATGTCGTGCTCTAAACATTCATTAGCAGTATGAATCCAACACTATGCCGTGCAGCGCCCAAGGATGTTACAAGTACTAATAAGATACTTCGCGGCGCATAAAAATGCTTAAGCACCGTCCTTTTTCACCTGTAACCACCTGTTATCTATAATATGTATAAGAAAACATACGACTAGGTTGCATGAGATTGAAACAGATGTTGATTTTATGATTTTTATTTATTCTAACATGAAGGTGACAAAGCACGACAGCCTAATGCCACGTCAATAAAAAAAATACAGAGAACAAAGGATAGTTGAGAGTTGAGTAGACGTAAAATTCGTTTTCAATCTAAATTAAATTTACTCAATAAATAAATTACAATTAATTACTTTTACTATATTTAATTGTACGTGAGCCCAGGCTAGAACTAGAACATAAAATAGCAATTATGCCCAAATGTAACTCATATAATTATGTTATTATTGAAATATTGTAGTATGTCAAGGATTTTTACATAGTCCTAATTTGTGAGACCGAAACCAGAATCGTTTATTGAGATGCTTCACTTGACCCCAATATTCTTTCATTCATTGACGCACCACAGCACCAGTACTAACTAGTTCCATCCTTGGAACAGCCCGGGGCTCTACAATGTTGTTACCAGCTTGTTAAGTCTAAGCTGCTTGTTAAACTACTCTATCAGCGATATAAATTTATTATCTAGTTACAGATCGATATCACCATATTATCAAAAAGGTTTGTCATAAATTCTACCACATGGAGATTGGAGACACCCACAATCCACAGGCATTTGCAAATAGCCCCTTTAACATACATACATCCCTATCCCTACTAATATTATAAATGCGAAAGTAACTCTGTCTGTCTGTCTGTCTGTCTGTCTGTTACGCTTTCACGCCAAAACCACTGAACCGATTTTGATAAAACTTGTTATGGAGATAGAATAGACCTTGGGGACGGACATAGGCTACTTTTTACCTCGGAAAAATACCTCATTCCTACGGGAATGACTGTAAGCGCGGGTAGAGCCGTGGGGCGGAAACTTGATGAAACTTGGTATCACCAATCTGAGCTTGGGCTATGATAGAATAGATAGACCTTGTAGATGCATATAAGCTACCTTTTACCGCGGGAAAACTCCTCATTCCTACGGGAAAAATGGCAGCGCGAGTGGATTTTTTTGACGAAACTTGGTACAGAGATAAAATAGACCCTGGGGATGTATAAAGGTCACCTTTTACAGCGGGAAAATCCTTTTTTCCAAGAGAAAAATAGTAGTACAGATGAAAAGTTTTGATGAAAAATGGTACAGAGATATATTTAACCTAAGAGTAGAATATAGACTAACTCTTACCGCGGGGAAATACCTTATTCCCACGGGAAAAAGGTAAGTCGAGCGGGAAGTTTTGGTGAAACTTGGTACAGATATAGAATAGATCTTAGGGATGTATTAAGGCTAACTAATAGTGCGGTAAAATGCCTCATTCCCACGGGAAAATTGGAAGGGCGGACGGAAATTTTCGATGAAACTTGGTACAGGGATATAAAATATTTTGGGTAGGTATGGATAAAGGCTACCTTTTACCGGGGAAAAAACTTTATTCCCACGGGAAAAATGGTAGAGTGGGCAAAAAGTTTTAATTAAATTTTATTACAGAGATAGATATGGTACAGGTAAAAGTCGAAAACCAACGCGAGCGTAGCCGCGGGCGGGGCAGCTAGTACATACATAAAGACACACTTTTTTCCCTAATAGAGTGAGTAGAGTTTTAGTAACTAAAATCACCTTCAGCAATGTGTTTGGATAATATTCGCAGCTTTTAAAATAAGATACACATTTCTCTGTTTTTCGGTCTATTTCGGTACATTACTTATGTTAGAGACTAAGCCGTATACAGCTAATGATGTAGGTAAGTATATAAATGTGTATGAGAGTACCTATAGGGAAAATAGCTGTGAGGTATGTACTAGGATAAGATAAGATTATCCTTGTTGAGGGCCAATAAAACACGTGTAAACAGTTAAAATACGTCGCTATATCAGTCGATAAAAAACTTATTCTCTAGTATCATACCAAATTATACGCGACATATTTGTAAGATGTAGAGCGTACGTGTTTTGACAGGACTAAAAAATACAGACCAAGGATGTTATTATAAGTACTACCATACAACTATAATATCCTTGATACAGACATACCAAATTAAAGGGCGTAATGTAGTCATTAAACATTCAGAAAGGCATCAAAATCGGTTCTAGGAATACAGATATTTAGTGCATTAAAAGTTGTATTAGTTACTTACAGTTATTGGCACCCTTCTGCAAATTAAATGACTACATTATAACCTTTTATTTGACATTACGAGTATTTATACCCTTTTATTTGTTTTGTGTGCTTTTAGTCTAGCTCCCATGCAAATATGCCCACTATAGCTTGTACGGGTAGAGCCTTTCGCTCCTGTTCTGGTGAAGACACCAGGAAAGCGAAAGGCTGATTGGTCTTACTTTTTCGACACTACCATAGGACAATTAAAAATAGGCTTGTACGATCAAGTGCAATTCTGCTCCTTATCCAATAGACATAAGAACGGTGGTGCAAAGTTCAAAGTGGTTAGTTCAGCGTGTCTTTACGCTTGTTTTGCACGTTAGCTTACCCTGAATCCCACAAAATCGTCAGCTTCTTCAAAGCTTTAAGTTTGGAAGAGAGGCTATTTAGCCAATGAGGGCCAACTACAATGCATCCTCTTGGGTCGAAGTGGTCTTTAAGTAGTAAAGCTTCGGTCACACACAGGAATTAGTCGCTGCGTATTGGCACTCGCAGCGAGTATTCGCTCAGTGTGACAGGGCTATTAGCTGCGAATTCCATACTGACCGTCTTCATTTTTTTTTTTTGAGTTGACCTATGCTTGTTTCGAAAAGGTACGACCAATCAAGCTTCACCGGACTTGGTGACCGTCTTCATTTTTATTCGCAGCGAAAGCAATCGCAGCGACTATTCGCTGTGTATGACCGAGGCTTTCTTGCCCTTTCCCTCTCCATACAAATCGTAATCATGATCACAATCAATCATACCCTGATTCTGACAACAGCGAAGTCCGGTACGGGTGGCCTCCAGATACAGCTGTTGGCGTCTTCTAGACTCGGGTTGAATAGCAGCTGCTGCTTGCCGTACGAGCTATAGTCCAACATGCCCACCAGAGTCGGCACGTCGATCAGTTTGGGCGTGAGTCCTGCGCGGACCACGTTGTCTGAACACGCCATGCATTCCACGCAATCTGAAAATGGAATGTTTTAATTGTAACAAAACAAAGCAATGTAAAAGACATCAGTTGGTCCTCTTGGATCGCAGTGGTCTTTTGGCAGTTATTGCCCTTTTCCTCTACATTCAAATCATAGTCAAAGCATACGTCAGTTGGTGATTAACCGCCGTGTGATGCCGGCCCAGAACGAAGAAATGAGAGATATCTAACTGGTCCGATGACCGATGGCT
Organism: Teleiodes luculella; assembly: GCA_948473455.1. Classification (NCBI taxonomy): domain Eukaryota; kingdom Metazoa; phylum Arthropoda; class Insecta; order Lepidoptera; family Gelechiidae; genus Teleiodes; species Teleiodes luculella. The sequence goes on along the minus strand of OX419592.1, from coordinate 4,710,511 downwards.
TTTTAACTAAATTTAATGTAGAATTTTCTATATAAAAAAAGGAATAATAAAGGCTTTAGAAGGCTAAAGCAATCCTTTAATTTATTATTATTATTTATTGATATTTTCGTCATAATTTTAGGCAGAAGTTGTGCACAGTTGGACAAAGGCCTACCTACCACTAGGTACACTACAAAGACTAGTCCTACACCATTCTAACACTCATCAGCTAAATCTAGTTTTTGGAAGATCTACCTTAGTTGAACTTTTGATAATTATTATATATGGGCTTTTATAGAAATAAACAAATACAAGAGAATATTATATTATACATACTGACCTCCACTTATATAAGCATGGGGCAGGTTGGGCTTAAGGAATATGGCTTCACCGGGCTGCAATTCCAAGTAGTTCATGAAGTAAGGTGACCAGCAACCCACATCTTCAGGAAAGTCATTGTGTAGTCTCTTCACCAAAGGGTACAAGAGGGTTAACTGTGTTGCTGTATCTAAAAAAAAAAGGATAAATATATTGCTGTAAAATCTAAGATTATTTCAGTTAAATACATGAAACCAAAATGTAAAAACATCTATTCAAGGCGACATAATGATACTAAATTACTGTATAATTTGTACAACAATAAATGTGCCAAAAAGTTGGGTATACCTACATAATCCAAGCTTAGCTAGAGGCCTTATACCATAAAAAAAACTTTTCATAAGAAACAGGGTATAAAAAGAGCACAATAAGATGAAACAAATTAAGGGAATTATCATCATTTTAGTCTAAAGACATGTAAGCAGTAATAATACGTCGCCATATGAGTTTATTTTTATTTTATTTATTAGGGAAAACAAATAGGTTAAAATTAACAGACTTGGTGATTTTATTTCCAAATAGTAATATAAATTTTCAATTTTCTAAATAGTTTTTCTTGTACGTACCATCTTCAGTCATTTGAATGGATCAATTTATTTACCAAAGAGATTTCTCTCTTACCTTCTTTTTCTAGTCTGTTTAGCAAACTGGCAAGAGCACTGGCAATAGAAGCTTTGTTGCAAGTCATCAATGAGTGGAATACTGGCTTGAGAACTTGCCCACTATCTCCTTGCCCTTCATAGGCTACTAACGACTCTACAGATTCCTTAGACAAGATATCGGTCAACTCAGGTAGCTCTGTAAAGTAAATGGAAGGGGATCATTTATAAAATAAGACAAAATGTCCAATGCTTGTACTAAGGATCAGAATGTGATTGGACCAAATAATTTTAAAAACCTATTGTATAAACTCAATAAAATTTATGAAAATTATGCCATTTATATCCATATCATGCAATTGTTATGAATATCAAAGCATACACTTACTTGATAAGAAGCCCTTGATTTCCGATAGTGGTCTGAAACCACAGAGAGCTTCAAATGGCGTGAGAGCGACGGCCAGTTCGGGCTTGTGGTTTGGATCCTTATAGATATCTGGAAATTTGCGGTGAAGCTCTTCCGCATGGTCCTAAAATTTTAAATTTTTTTTAGTCTTACACATATTTATTTTTTATATTTGTTTTATCAACATGCAATCTATCCATATGGATTATAAGCAGTTGTTTTGGAAGAGAGATGGCATGTAAGGCATTCCTTTCCACCATCTGGTTGCCCTGCACATTAATAATAAAGTTATTATGATAGTAGAGATCTTAAAATTGGACTGACCTTTTTAGGATGTGCCTGAACCGACAGAGCTTTCCTTATCGACAACACCTTCAACAGGAATGGCACAGATACACCAAATTGCTTCCGCACAGCCGGTCCAATAGCATCTAGGTTGTCAGTTATGTATTCGGAGAGCAATATATTTCTCTCTATGATGAGTGAGGGTCCGTTAGGATGGGTGCCCATCCACAGTTCAGCGTACGGCTTAGATTCGTCAATAGTTATGTCAGGGTCCGCACTGGAAATTAGCTTCGCGACCGTGCTCGCTTTACCCAACTTTCCCCAATCATAGTTTTGAACTTTGCACTTGAGCTCCATTTTCAATAACTTATCTGAATTTATAGAGGTATTGTAGAGTTTATAAAATGTGATCGCAATAAGGTCAGAGATTAGTATTTATTTTAACGTTAAATGTAGAGCTTACAGAGTTTGATAGCGCAAACAAAAAGTTCCTTACTAGAATTTATGTACCTACCTATTATATATTGATATTTTATGAAAGTATATATATAATATTACTTACACGTTTTATACCACGAATGTGGACAGACACTGCAATAAAACTAATCAGCAATAATTCCGCCCGCTGCACCGAAGATTCATTCCGTCCGACCTTTTTTGATTGCCAACAAATGTGAGTCCCTATAAAGCACGGCCTAATAATGTATATCGATTTTTTTTTTCCTGTCAATGTATAATTAACCGGGCTATATTGACACGATCTGATATTGCACAGTCATTGGGCTCAATTCCAGCGTGGCAGCTAAAATATCTATATTTAAGTTGATGGTCTGTTTCATAAGTTTCATAGGTTTACGTTTTAGGTTTAAAAACTTTATTCTCAAATAAAAAGAATTCACTTACATGAGAAATTATAACAATAATAACTTATAACTAAAATTTACAATGAGCGTAGCAATTTTCAATTTTGTATTAGATGTGGGTAGTAAACACAATAATATTACACTATCGGCGCACAGTAACAAAGATAAGCTTTACTAGATGAGCCAGTAACAGGTCAGATGTTATAAAATCATGCGTGATAGCTTTTGGCTTTAGTGACTTATTTATCTATTTATGGTTTTATTTTTATTTTTTTATATAATACATAATTAAATAATATTATCTATATGGGAATCGAAAAGGATGGGAAATAAATGAATCTAATTTTGAATTAATTATATTTAAAATAAGAGCGCAGCGTCGAAATCAGCTTAATTTTAAACGGCATATTTTCACATGCTTGCTAAACCTAACTAGTGCGAACTACACGTAAAATTGTGTTGGACGTCTCTAAATTTAAATTGACAATCACCTGTCTCTATTCGTTGTTAAGAACAACGTGAATGAGACATAAATTATGGTTTTTAAATTTAAGTTAGAGCGTAATACGTAGCATCGGGCCCATTATTGGCCAACTATAAAAGGAAAGCCTCATGTACACAAATTACCGAGTTGTACGTACAGTAGCCAACACATGCGACTAAACATGTTGACCTTGAAAGCGCCCTTATTCCGTAGCGGTGGGTAGTCGTAGTACGAATGTTCAACCGCATGTACTGGCTTCTGTACAGTAATGGTTGTGCATTATCGACACGGAATGATATTGTACAGCAGGTAATGTACGATCTGAAGTTTTCTTGGTTATCAAGTGAGATTCGCTTTGATAATTTGAGTCCATAATCCATGTTACTTTTGAAAAGTCGCTTTTTTGAGTGAAGGAATAGAATATAATGTACTATGCTATTCGCTTCGCCCGCCCAAATCGTTCTATTATACTCTTTAAATTGGAACCTATCCGAGCTCGCTTTGCCGAATTGTCAGCCGAGTAAATTCGATGCAAGCGGTAATTGATGACCGCAGTATTGCACCGGCTTTATTTATTTTATATTATACTTATCCATTTTTAACTTTTAATCATTGGCCGCGCATTCGAGCTGTACCTACATTATGCGGTCGTGCATTATAGAGATTCCAAAATCTGACGTCACGTGTCTGACACACTGACACTTGAATTGAAAGCTAATATGAAAACGTTCCGTCATACGTAGGAAATTACTGAATAGTTACTTGTACAGCTTTTGTTAGAAACGGAACTACTTACTTAAGAAGCGCGAATTTTTGAATAAAATCGAAGATTTTTTAGAATTACAATTCCTGCAAAGATTTGTGGTCAGTTTATAGGTATAGAATGTAGCACACACTGTTGGACACGCACTACGAAATTCACCCCTATCGCTACGGAATACGGGCGCGGGCGCCCGAAAGGTCAACATTGTGCTAGCTACTATCTATCTATCTATGTAGGGGACGTTTGCGAGTGGCGCAAACGGGTGATCAGCGTACCAACTTTTCCTGACAAAGTATTTGTTACTACATGAGCCACATTATTGGCCAAAAATATATTAATATGTAATCCAGTTATGTAAGTACTAACTTTACGTGTCCTGTCTTAAATTTTAATACGGTCAGAGCTGCGGTATTGTGGTCAGTTTAGGATAGCGATCAAATTCTCTCAAGCAAATTTTCGCCTCTAATAAAATAAATTGCCTTTCTTATATAAATATTTTTTGTCTTTTTATTTTTGTCGGTTTTAGATGGTTCCTGTTAGCTCTAAGGAACAGATGACTTTCGGTGTAGGCAATAAATATACACCTATATATATACATATTTATACCTACTAACAGTAACCTACTCACTAGGTAGTAGGTAGCAGATATAAAATAATAGATTTGCATTGAACTAAGGTTAGCATTCTTTAGACTTTATTATTTATTTTCTCTACATATTTTGTTACGTCATGTTTAAGACTTCCTAAAACTGAACTAAATGGAGACTTCTTAGATACACTCTCAGCACCATCCTCACGTTTGTTATTGTTCGAGTTGCTTCTCGCTTTCTCCACAAAACTACTGATGTGTTTAGAAAATTCTGGAGGGATAGCAAATCCCGATAGACCTCGGTTAATTATTTCTACATTGGGACTGTCTTCTAGCGACGGCTCGTACAGGCCGGGGTCATTGCCAGAATTAGGACCTCGCTCGAGTTTCACACTTTGTCTGGTATTCTTTGCGGGGCTGAATTTTGACTCCAATTCTTTAAGGTCTAAATATGGGTATTTTTTCATGATGACCATCTGTTCGTACTGGCGCAAGTCGTCTTCGCTAATAAAGCTGATGTGCCCCTTTATTCCGCTGCTCACGTGGTCGTAGATGTTTTTGCCGAAATCGGAAGTGGAATCCTTGAATTTTTTCAGAGCCTGTTCTATGTTACTGGCCATTTTTTTAGTTCGTTCTGCGATAGTTTTCTGGTGCACAGGAATTTCGTAGACCAGGGTCTCTGGTGAAAAATAAATTGAAACAATCGATAAAACTCTTTTGAACTAGGCCGTTAAGTAGGTACCCCCACCTATAAGTTAGAATTTTAGCAAAAGTAGGTGAAGGGTTAAATATTACACCTGATATTTGATCGGGTTTTGAAGTAATCTTCGCATGTAGTAATATCGGCCACGTAGCTTAGTTGGTAGAGGTAGGTACGTCTGCCTTCAAAGCACAGGGTCGCGGGTTCAAATACCGCCCAGGGAAAACATTCGTGTGATGAGCACTTGGATCTGGATCTTGTTTAATCAGTTGTATAACAGTTGTCTAACACTTATAAGATACTTCGTTATTGGTAATTTTACAGTAGGTAACCTAAAACTACACACAATGATAGAAATTAAAAGCGTTATAAATAAAACAAAATAAAATATGTTTAAACTTACGATTAGGGTAAGCAGTAGTAGTTTGATCTCGATTCATTCTGTGGAGGGGAAAGGTGTAATTGATAGTAAGGCACATCATCATACAGATTATTGTGAAAGCCGCCGCATTCCTTTGCATTATACCACCTAAAATGTACAAACAACAATTTTTACTGAAATACCGTTCCTCACGGGATGTTGACATGTCAAATTTTGGCATTGTCATTAAGCCTAGAGAGATATTTTCAGGAAAGTTTGCAATGTAGAGCATTTTTCACTTTTCCATAAAACATTAAAATTTTTGTTTGCAACTGATTTCCAAAATCTCTTGCAGTGAAGATCTTACTAAATAACTTTTTAACATATTTTTACTGTATGGCACTTTTCTCACTGTCCACTTTTTAAAGAGATTTTTACACTGCCAAGCGAACATTAGGAACTCTGGAAAACTTTATTTCACGCTCGCAAAACCCGCCTACGATACTAGTCGTGGGGGCACTTGTGGTCCAATCATCGGCGAGCCACCCTCACTCCCGCTCGCACCCTCGGGATGAAACAGGAACCCCGATTGGGGGCGGGGCGGGGCTAATGTTCTCCAGTTATCACAGCACCTGACTCTCATTACACGTGCTAAGGTTGACCAAGGAACGCGCGCTATGATACTTTCTTAATTGATAACTAAATTTAAAATAAGACAATAGTTTTTACATTTAAAGTTAGTTTAGCGGTACTAGGAAGTTCGGTTATTAAGCTAAAAAAAAACACGGAAGTTAACCTTACGGCAAACAATTTAAAACAATGAGCGAGGAAAAAAATAGCGCTCAAAACACGACTAACACTATGATACAGGCAACTCGGCCGTCTTCTCCGCGCAAATTCTTCGCGAGGTTATACGGGCACCTGGAAAATCCGAAGCCTAGTACGCCGGCGGAAAGTTCACAAGGGTACAATAGTGAGTCGTCTTCGGATGTGGAAGTGGAAGACCCTGGTAGATGTGAGGTACAGTCGCCTACTGCCCCACTGTGGCCGGCGCCGCCGCCGCTACCTCTGTGTCCGCGCCCGATGCTGCTTCCTCATCAGCAGCTTGCTTTCGGAGCTGGACTAGCCGCTTTTTGTGAGTAGACAGACTGTATTCATTTTCTGTAAAATATTCGTGGATAGATATCAGAGTAGAAGAACATTCTACATCATCTCGTCCAACTGTTTCGTACTGCACTGCGTTATTATTATACGAACTAGTTTTTCACCTCACGGCTCCGCCAGCCAGCAGTTTTACCCGTGGAAAAGGTAGTCTATGTTACTCCCCAAAGTTTATTCTATCTTTATACCGTTTAATTAAAATTGGTTCGGTAGTTTCGGAGCCTATTAAATGCAAACAAACAAACAAACAATCAAATCTTTTCTCTATAATATTTGGTTTATAGGTCATTTATTTCCATTAAAGCCCTAGCAGTCACTCGTGTATGAGAAGAGGACTTAAATAACAATTTTTAAATTGCTGTTAACTTTACACGTCATTTTAAATGTAGGTAGGTATGACAATGAATACAATATAGTTAACATTGCAACAAAAACAACAGTCAATTAACTTGAACTTAAATATTAGTATAGATAATTGACGAGCATCGCCAATTTGATGGGTAATGATTTATGCACCGATATCTTTTTTAGAACAACTGCAATAAAAAATACCTAATACCCATTAAAATCTACATCTATGAACTCATCTCTTCTCGAGTAGAGGTTATATACCTTTAGGTTGCGGTTAGGTATCGTGTCAGTTCGGTATTCCTGAATATCACAAGAAAAATAAATTTGAAAAAGTCGTCTTTCTTGCGAAAAATGCAACTATATTATTTGTATAGAAACTTGGCTGAAGAAAAGACATCAACGCATATCAATGACCGATGCAAATAAGCACAAATAGGTGGTCTATAGAATATTATAATATTATCTATTTTTATTGATTTCGCTGCGAGGCACCGCCGCTACAATCCTTGGAGCTTCTCCTTTTGTTGGCAGAACTATGAACTAAGGAGTCGATATGACCAAATGCTGGCTAGACTGCTGCGGTTTGAGTCGATAAGAAAAGAAGACAGAAAAAATATTTTGAAGTAAGAGTGGAGTACGGCCAAAGCGAAACGCGACTTTTCCCACCCTAGTTCACTGCACCCATAGAAATATTATCAACGATTGACGATTTAATTTTCTCCGAAACTATTAGGTTTTTTGTGTCAGAACGAAATATTTTTTTCCCTACTTACAATTAATTTCTTCTGTGCTTACCTATACATGTCCATAAGATAATAATTAATGTGAAGACATAGTAATGTGGTAATGCATAACATACTCGTATGCAGCATTATTACTCAAGATCTAAAGCGCAATCTAAACAATTTTGAAATTATTTTATTGACACTGGTTTTTGTTTGATTTGTACATGAAGGAAAAAAAAATTCCACGCCCATAAAATTAATTTAATTGAATTTTTTTTTGGGCGCATAAAATTTTTTGTTCCTTCATGGATTTGTACCTTTGTTCGGTGTCGGACAGTCGCGACGGAAACTTTGTCCCCAACAAATTTTAGACCCGCATTTCTTACCGAAAGCACAGATAACAATATAATACTTACTAGTACGATCAAAGAGGTTTGGAAAAGCCGCACTTCGCTGTTTTTATAGTGTTAAAGAATACATAGAATTCAAAGAAGGATCTGAGTAGGTAATAGGTATGTATGTGCATACCAAATAATAGTACTGTGCATACCTAACCTACTACGGTAAAATAAATCTTTAGCGTAACTTCTTTTTTTATATTTGCACATCGACTGCGTTCGGTAAAATACATTACAACTAAAATTATACAAACCTAATATCCTTGTAATATTTATGCAAATAAATAATTCTATCTTTGTCTTTTGTATCTTTTCTAATATAACTAATAAGTATTTTCATATTTTATGATGTATTTATACGTCATAATTATGTTCCAAAAATTTGGATTGCCTATTTAATCCTAAGTTAAACTACCATATGAAGCATTTTTAATTAAATGACTAATTCAGAGCTATTTCCTACAGACTATAGCATTCAGGCGACCTAGGTCACATTCCTTGGATTATAGTATAGTACTCAAATAAGAAAGCACTAAAAACCTTGGGTGGGAAAAATCAGGGTTAGATAAGCTGGTTTAGTAGATAAATCACGGCATAGTTAACGGCCCGTAACTATTTGTCCCCACCGAGTGGCTCTAGCCTACCCCGAATCAGGGTGACAAAAATCACGTATTGTTTACTAAGCAATTCTTTTTTGTAAGATTTTATTGTCACCTAATAAGTCAGAATGAGTGAAAAGAGATTGACTAAACAGATTTATAAGGCGAGAGTGGAAGGAAGCGTTGGAAGGGGAAGACCAAGACGAACGTTTCAAAATTAAATCGGGGACGTTCTGACAAAAGGTCGGGTCAAGAGTACTCTAAACCGACGAGCATGCATGAGGAGATTAATGAATGTGTATGAAGCGAAAGAAGTGTGTTGTGTTTGGATCGTAGCAAGTGGAAGGAAGTAGTCTCTGCCTACCCCTCCGGGAAAGAAGCGTGACTGCATGTATCTATGTATGTAATAAATAAGTCATCCTTATGGGAGGAAAGCGGCGCTTATAGGTCTACGGGCAATAGTAGTCCGATATGTTATTGTTTGCGTGCAATGAAGTATTTGTATTGTATCGTAAGTATATCCAATGTACGAATATTTATTGTCACTGTAATAGGTAGAGGGTATACAAGATATTTCTATCTTATAATAATGGAAAACTTCCACTTTTGCTACGTCTACTACGCCGTAGCAATCTCGTAGCACGAGTTTAGATCATAAATACCTATGACCTATGAGCATGAGCGTTTTATAATGGCCGGCCCCGGAGCCTAGTTGGCAGGACGCCTGACTACAAAGCAGAGGGTCGCGGGTTCGAATCCCGCCCAGGGCAAACATTCGTGTGATGAACACTTGTGTTTGCTTTGTGTCTGGATGTTGTACTTATATTTATATATGTATGTATGTATATTAGCTGTTTGACACCCATAGTACAGGCTCTGCCTAGTTTGGGGTCAGATGGCCATGTGTGAGGTGTCCCCATATATTATATTACTATTATTATAATGAGCATTTTTTCACGTGTCTATTTTGTTTTTTATTTCGTGTGATGTTTATGATTTAATTTTTTTCTTATTCATACGTCAGATTCGTCATCGAGACCACTGGGGACTGGGGACATCGATTTTGAAAGCAGTCAGCTTCGTTTATACACCGTGCCATTTAACTGGTAGTTTATCCGCAACATGGTGGTGGGTACTCATGAAACTGAACAACCTTCCCTACGGAACATACGTACGCATATGTATCTATAGACGTTCGTTGATTAAAAACGTTTTTTCTCTTGCCTGGACAAATCCGTCATAAACCAAATCTGTCCTTTACCGAATAAATGGGTGGGTTGGTTACATAGCAAACTATCTGTGTGTCGTTACTTTTTCAATTTTCATTTACTAGATATAAAGCTTGTATCTGTGTCACACTTTTATCTCCAAAAGTTACTGTCCGTTTTGGGGTTTCACCCCCATCAGCCTATTTATCCCTTCGAAATAAGATGTTTTCCCGCTGCAAAAAGGTCATAAATTCTTACATATATATTTTGTCCTGACATTAAACAGTAATTCGTAATAACGCCACCTACGTTGGAGGTTCCGGGTTCAAATCTCGGTGGGGAACTCGCCGAACGAACAAATATCACTTTGTGAGATTTTCCACGAGTTGGATTAGGACATTCCATGTTGAATTACTAGATTTTTCAAACTATTCCGTGCTTCGGAAGACATGTCCCGCCTACTATCTACGGTTGAAGAGGTAGCCAATGTCAAAAGAAAGTTGGTGAGACAGGTTAAATTCGAGACCGACCGACTTAGCAAGAAACGCTGTATTCTAAGCGTATTACTTTGTTGTATAAATAACATAGACAAATACTTACTGTTACTCTACAGTTTCATAATAAAAGCTCACCGGACTAAGGTCTCTCCCTGGAAAAAAAGTTGTTGCTAAAAATCGCCACACTTGTGTAAACGAGTTGGAAATCGCACTGGTTGTTGATTACCTACTCAGACGACGGACGCTGCTGCCTATTCCCTGCACAATAATAATATGTATGTTTTTTTTAGTCGCCTAACAGGGTAAATAATCAGGGACAATTTGAAGTGGGTCCAATTTTAAGCCAGGACCGACAATTTGTGCTTCCGCTCCCTTGCAAGTCCGGTAAATCTCGATATTGCTCATGCGACAAAATAAACAGAAAAAAAAAATACATACCTATGTATGAGGTATTATAGGTACATGGTTTGTCATTCATTATATTTTTTCATGCTATGTATTTCGTTGGACCACTAAAACTAATTAAAAAAAATGTGTGCATCTGCGATAAAAACTAAATAAAAAGAGCTATGAAAGATACAAAAGAAAATAGATTTGATATCTAAAATTTTTCGGTATTAGTATTTGCTCTTTTACACATTTACTGATAAGAGTTATCTTTTCACCAGTAGGTACCACATTTTGAAAAGAAAATATCAAAGGAAACTATCTCAAAAATAACTGTAAAGAAAATTCTTTTGAAAGCTTTCTATGAAAACAGAGATCAAAGATATTTATATTTTCAATAGCCCCGACCAACGCTCAGTGGTAAAAATAAAATATTACTATAAAAATATTTGAATATAATAATGGAGCGGTGGTGGAGATAAGCTTTCTTGCGAGACCTAATCCCTATCTACTTTGCCGGACGTTTCTTTTATGAATATTGAATGGAAACCGAGATAAAACATGTCTTTAGGTTTTCAGAAAACATTATTTTTTACAGAGACGTAGGTAGGCGTAGTACCTACCTACCTATGAAGTAAGTATTTTATAGAACGTGGTAGAAGAATAAGCTTCTCAGTTTATTGTCTGATAAATCAGCAGTACTTCGTCTTTATGAGCATCTGTCCTTATGCAAACAAAGGGCTAAGCCACCACTTTCTCTAAATTATACAAATACTAGGTAGGTACACAGATTTTAAACTTTACTAAATCTGCACCCGAATCGGGCTTGATATTCCACATCTGTACCTAAACATTCAAAGTTAGTCAGACAAGTCCATCATTAATTTTATCAATAAATCAGCGCAAACCAACTGTACTACTCGACCAAAACAATTAGACACATGACAGGTATGCGGTTTATACAATATTCGCCCTTATTCCCAGCACTAATCCCCCTGACCGACCGGCCGTGACGCCATGTTTGAAATGTGTCTAATTGTGTTGGTCACGTAGTAATTCAAACTCCCGTGAGCTTTCGCAGTAACAATGCTCGTTAAGAAAAATCTTAAGTCCTATTACGTAAACAATTTTCCTTAGCAGAAATTCTATCGCCATGAAAGTAGAATCATAATGGTTTGTCGCGTCGCTGAAAAACCGTGTTGTATTCAAAGTATCAGGGTGGGAGGAGTGGTGGAGTGGTAGGCGAGAGAAATGACGGCTCGCTTGGGCGGTATGATAGGATTACGACGCCACGATTCGCCGCCCGCCGCCGGAGCCGCGCGGGAGACCATTCAAACCCGCTCTCGTGTGAAAATTGATAGCTCTGTTCTGTTACTCTGCTATAAAATCTCTCTATTGTTCAACTAATAACTATTAGGCGACAATTGTCTGTGAATTTGTATAAATGAAGGTGTATTATTCTTGCTAACGAAAATTGTCTAGAATGTAGGTACCTATATTCTAATGGGAGATAGGTACATAAATGAACCACTGGAGTACCTACTACTCTAGCTATAAATCTTCCGTACCTACTAGGTGTGTCATTCATAAGTTTTCAGGCTCTGTTTTAGTGATTTGATAATTATAATCAACAAAGATAAAATAAGTCCATTGATAAAAGAGGGTAGCACACATAACCTTCTTAAGAAAAGCGGCTCTCAATCTAATTAAGTCCGTTGCAAAGAAATACTTAATCTACATTAAGTACCAATGAGGTAAAGATACGTTTGACAGTTGTTTTGTGGTTGTTCCGTTAAACTTAATGAAGCATTAAATTTAAAATTTATTATGACATGATTTGCTTTTGTGCAACACTTTAATGGAAGATTAGTACCTATTTAATGCCACTTTAAATACTTAATGAGCCTTTCTGCAACTGAGTGTAAATGATGTAATGAAATGAGTATAGATAATTAGATTAGTATCTATTTATTACTTTTGTTTATCCCTCATAATCATCGGTGATATTGTTAAATGCTGTGTAACGAGGCCTATACAAATTGCAGCTAATGTAAATCGAAATGTTATGTTTCCACACGAGCTCGCTCCGATCCGCGCAGCACGTGCGAGCTCCCACGTGTATTGTTATGATGATGCTTATCGGACTTTTAAACACAATATGCTCATGCAATTTCAGAATTTTTATTTTAAATTGTTGTTCTGAACATTCTTAGCAAGTCCGGTGAAGCTTGATTCGTCGTAGTTTCCGATACAAGCATAGGTCTATTAAAAAAAAAACTTTCTTAGATTTTCGCGGTTGTTACATGCAATAACACATTTTCACGGGTTAAAACTAAATCGTGGAGAAATAAAATAAACCCATGAAAATGTGTGTTAAATTGTTGTTTACAGCCTGCCCGGGTGAATAGGTTTTGGTAGACGCTAACCCAGTGCGAGTTGGTCAAGTTCACACACCACACCACCTTTGAATTTGTTCGCATGTGTGTGGTGCAGGTTTCCTTATGGTGTTTTTCTTCACCTTATGAGCGTTATAAGACCTACTTAATATGAATTCTAAAATCAAAATTACAATAGTAGACCGTACGACCCGAGGCACCGACTGGGAAATCACCGTAGGTATTCTGCCTCAATTTAAAATATTGTTAGGTATTTATATCAAACAAACAATAAATCATTACCTGGAATTGGAACCACAGATATCTCGAACAAAGTCTTCTTCGATCACCAATAAAATATTGCGAAATGAAAATTGTTTCGCCGAGAATATTTTCAATGTGTTCGATTGAGAGCTAGTCGAGCGGAGAGTCTGCAATATCAATAGCAAGGAATTGAAAACAAAAATATAAAGTAAGCAAGTCAGGTGTACTATTCTTTCAATCTGCAAAGTGAACGGTCGAACGGATTATAATTAGGGGGATCTTTTAATGAGAATTAAGGGGTACGGACCCTCTATTCCTTCATTGTTGGAATGTTTAAATGTTAGCCATGAATAAGTGCTCGTAAATATAGATTATTTTAATCAGGATTTTTAATCAAAGCAAACCAATGATAACAATAAACAATAGGTTGGTGGGTAGGCATTTTTAGCAGAATGTTTAGTCTGCCCATATATAATTCCTCCACTTGATTGTTTTAGTTAAAGCACAGTAAAAAGCACGCTACGATGAACACTTTTAGACTTTGTACCGTACCTTTCTTATGTCCATTGAATAATAGGAACAGACAGAATCACGGTGCGAATAATGGTCAGCTTATCATGCTGAACAGAATAGAATTGAATGTTCTTGATCGTGGTCAAGCATTTGCGTTCTATTTCATTCTAATAAAAACACAGTTAAGGTCTCTTCAAATATTTAATTCTGGGAGTAGGAAAGCATTGATCGAGATCGAGAAAAGAACGAGGCGTGAGAGGTCTGTGCCCTACAGTGGGACACAATAGGTGGAAAAAGAAAGACAAATATTTCATTTAATTTCGCAAATCTAGGACGTTTATTGCACGTGTCATCAAATCAATGAATCTAAAATCCGTGGTAATCTCACTGTCGATTCGATCAACCGAGAAAGTATTTAATGTGACAATGCAGATTGAGTGGTATTGCGGTCCAATTACACCGGGGTGGTCACAGCTGACGACTCTCAGCGTAACCACCCTTTTATACTTATTGCATTGTTAACCGAAATCGATAACATTATCTAGAACATCATATTGTTCAGTCTTTTAAGATAAATAAAAGCTTGATTGATGTTCCAAAGAATAGAGATCCGTTGATGAGTCGAATGCATGTCTATAATAATTTCCTCGTGTTTCCAAATCATTAGGAGCTGTCCATACTCGTACAATAACCGTCAAACAATGTTCTGAGTTGAACACACGAATTAAGAGCAAACGTGAGCGCAGATTGTGTTATAATGATGCGGGCCATGCGAACATACTATAAACTGTTTTGGAATTCTCTATTTGGTATAATATCTTCCTTAGTACAACTAGGTACAACCTACCTATCCTATACCTACCCACGTAAACTAAATCTTATCTTCTAAAAAGTTATGTATTATGCGATTATAAAAAAGTATTAGGCGCATACTTTAAAACGGCTGCACCGAATCGGATGCATTTTGTTAATATAAGAACAAGGTTTAATAAAATAATCGAATGCAGGCAGTTACACAAGGTGGTCACTTACAAAGTAATCAAGGAAAGCTTTGTATCTACCGACTGAAAGCGGGATTAAAATTTTTTTTCGGACAACGTTAGCTAAGTATGGCTCTACCAATGAGCAATGAGTACTACCTACGTTCAGTTAAACTATCATACTAAGTATTATCAATAAAAAGAACATAATATGTTACGCTTGTCTAAAAATTTATTGTATGAAAAAAATAAGAAGATTTTTTACTCACGCGTTAACGGTAAGATTAATACACCAACTTTTTTCTCAACCAATTAACCTATTTAAATGAAATTGGACGATGGCGATTTCACGAATCGTTTATCTGAACCCTAAATTTCTAATTCTCACTTAGAGACAATTCAGTTACAAAACTCCCGATTTCCTTGACGGTCGTAGAGGGGTTCACTCCATTGTCATCAATCTGCTCAATCACCTATTGCTCTACTAAATCCGGAAGCGGAAGGGTAACATGTTGATATTGGTAATATGAGTGCAAATCATGTGGAAACGAGTGTTGTAATCGGCCGTGATTCCCGACCGGGCTCGAGGCTAATTAAGCGAATATTGTACTGTAACGCACACCGCGGCTCAACCATATGCCGCTGCGTCACCAGTTGTAGAGCTTCCGATTTCTAAATTGTCAATGAATTCTGATATCCATCATACATGTTCTAAGCTTCGTACCTGTTTTTTTTATTGGAGTATCGCGATGCGCGTTTCTATTCAGGTTACCCTGCACTTGACCATACACAAAAAGGCTTGCGAAAGTGTAGGAAAATTCCTCATTACCATAGTAAAAAAATATTTAGCTTTGACGCCTTTCCGCTCGCTTTCTTTGTAAGCAAACATATACATGTTTGCTTACAAAGAAAGCATACCTGGGTATGCCTGGGTAGGTACGAGATTCAAAATCCAAATCCGTTGAGTTGTTTAGCCAATCATATGATTGACAGTTTTATTCGCAAATTATAGACATGATTATCATCCAACAGCGAACAATTTTAATATGATCGTGATTCCCCTTGTCGGCGAGATGGGGTTTCACCTCGGGAACTTCCGCAATATGGCAGAGCTCTTACAAGCACGTTCCCGTACACAGGAACAAGAAGGAATCCTTATTGTGTACCTCTATCAACCTGTAACCTTATACTTTGCGAAGGTGTGGGAACTCTTGCACTGATTTTATAATCGTTATCTCATGAAGGAAAAAAAAATTCCATGGGCGCGTAAAATTTTTTGTTCCTTCATGCGTTATCTTAACCGCGTTCATGGTTCCCCACCTACACAGTACCTACTTTTAGGTATCTAACCTATGCATATCTATAATCAAAGCATACCTAGGTATACCTATATGTATGTACTTAGTTACATCATTATAAACCTACATTGTTTTTTAGTGAGCGACGAGATCAGTGGGGTCGATGAACGAAAATTTGCAAATTACTGTTGTCATCAGAACGCAAATCACGCAAATTATTGTAATTCTACGAAATTTTTCATTTACTCTTGATACTCTTTTGAAAAATAAACTTTTGTGAATTCTTATAACTTTAACTTACAACAAAAAAAATTGATAATTCTTTTCACGACTTACCAAGAATATAATTTTTCAGTGGCTCGCAGGCGACGCAAGGAAAGCCGACCGCGACGGCAGCGGACCACCTTCTCAGCTCACCAGACCCTGCGCCTGGAGTTGGAGTATGCTAGAGGAGAATACGTGGCCAGAGCTCGACGGTAATAATTTGTCTACCTTTTCTTTTTCTACTCTTTTTCATCATCTCAGCCGAAAGACGTCCACTGCTGAACAAAGGCCTCCTCCAAGGTTCTCTACAATGATCGGTCCTGCACCAGTCCAGTCGTCTTTTTAGCAGATAGAAAAAAATAGGAAAATAGGTACATGATATGAAAAAAACACACATTTTGGGAAACTCACATATTTAGTTTGATGTTTAGCTGAGTTGATTCCGGAATAAAACTAGAAAGTCTACTTTACCAAACCGACTATTGTCTAAACCTTGCATTTTTACGTTTGGGTACTTAGGGCTTAAAATCTATTTTACAAAAATTACTATTTACTGTTTCAAGATGCGAGTTGGCATCAGCACTCTCCCTCAGCGAGACTCAAGTGAAGATTTGGTTTCAAAACCGGAGAGCCAAGGATAAAAGAATAGAAAAAGCTCAAATTGATCAACAGTACAGGTAATAAGAATTTGTGTTTTTTCATGGTACAGAAGGTCACACTATTAGCCACCCATCAAAAACAAGAATAGTCTGACAAGAAGAGTAAAATTTTGTACAGTAGTCAGTACATGCAGCTGGACATGTTGACCTTGAGAGCACCCGTATCCCGTAGTGGTAGTGGTGAATTTTGTAGTGCGATCCAACTGCATTGCTGGCTTCTGTACATTCGCCACGGGGGTCCAGGTTAGGATAAGACCAGCACAGTGTATGTATAACGTTAAAATCATGAAATGGGCAGCAACGTTTGCCTATATAAAAAACTGCTATCACCAATTCCCCCTTTTTCATAGTACCTCCTTATTTCTGACCTCGGCCTAGGATTTTGGTGAGAACATACATAGGGGAAAAAAATCATGTGTACCTACACTACACCCAGCGGGTTCTCATGTTCTGGGAGACTTGTGTATGATTGAAGCAGAGAATTCGATCTGGATTTGTTCTACCGAATTATGCTGAAAACTTAATGTTTCGTAAAAGAAACGCCGCAACTATACTGATTTGACCCGCGCCCCTACCGACGGCTAAGTGTGACCTACTAAGTATTTAAGTGTGACCTACTGCTTTAATCGCATCTCATCGTCGAGCTTGGAAAAGACACGTTTATCGAGCCATAGGTAATTAGTACTTTTCTTGTTGTGATATGTCCGTTAAATTGTCATCGTTGTATGCAGGCAGCTGGCCGCGGCTTCTGGGCTGTTCCCGCCAATGATGGCCGCCCCTTACTGCCAGACCCCATGCCCCTGCCTGCCCGTACCACACCCGCCAACCATGGACAAATAAACTCAGCCTCCAAGTTCCTTCGTGCTCAGAAAATTATAATATTATCCATGGTCCAAAAAAACAAGGTCTAACAATTAGACCACGTGACTGACACAAGGCTACGTCATTTTGCGCTGTTCATCCTTGTCTATTACACGCATGAACAGACAAAATGACGTAGAAATGACGTAGGCTTGTGTCAGTCACCAAGGGTCCCGCTAGGACATTAATTGTAAGACCTTGTTTTTTTGGACCATGATATCAAAATACTTATTACTTACGAAAAGCAATTTTGTCAAAAATTTGATTGAGACGACGCGCGACGACGGTATTTTGATTTGTCCATATGCATAGGATTCTCAAGAACATAGTATATTACCTATACTGAGAACTGTTTTTCAAGGCCTTCGGTTCGAGGTTTAAGTTACAAATTTTGTTATATTTTCAAAGCCAACTAGAAAAATAAAAAACCACTACAAGTTTTTATTACAATACCTTATTGTTATTATGAAATAAGTTCTATTGAAGTTCCGCAATATGGCGAGTAGGAGTGTGCGTTACCCCAGCCAGAAAATGTCGAAAATCGTCATTCTAGTACAATAGCAAATTAGATATACGGCTTCTGTAAATGTTAAACAGGTTTTAGAATTTGATAAAGCGATAGTTTGTTAATTATTTGATAAAAACAGTTCCGGCTGGAGTAACGTTACTCCAGCCAGATCTTTTGTTTTCTAACGGGTATGTTGAAATAATTTTTGTCTAAATAATTAGGTAACAATTTGATATAAATGTTAAAACTTAGTTTGTGTTTGTATCTGCTATGGTTGCGAAGATATTTAAAATCCTGCTGGAGTAACGTTTGCACGATTGCTGTATCTCGGAATTTATTAACTAGATGATTATGATTTTTGTACAGGACATCTGGCTAATTAGTTATAATTTGGTAAGCAATACAAGAATCCACCATAATACACCGTTTTGAAGTTATGTTACAAAGCAGAAATATGCTTCAATAGGACCTAGTGCTTCCAATATTAGCTCCAAAGACTAACTTGAAACGTTATTATATAGGTAATTACTGTCTATAAATGTTAAAGGAAGTTTCATTAGTATCCAATACGTAATTAAAAAGTTATGACGAAACTTCAATTTCTTCCGGCCACAGCGCCCAGCGGAGTTATTTGACGACCGATTAACCAAGTTTCCTGAATTAATGGTAACTTTATCTTATAATAAGTAATTAGATATACACTTCAATTTTATACCTGTGAAATTTCAGACGTATACACTTATAAATTGACGAGATAATAAAAAAAAACAGTAAACGCCTGGTAATCCGGCCAAACTTAGAATGTTATAAAAAAGCGGCCGCGCAATACATTGCATCAACCTTTTAATATTTACAGGGTAATACGTGAGAATAATACGTATTTTGTACAGACGGGTACACAAGTGCTAAATTAAAACATAATTATAATTAAATTCATATTTCGAATAATAATGTGTAGGTAATAAAAAAATATGGAATACCTATTATAATGTTTTATAAAAATAAACACTATGGTAGTGTTCATAAAGATCACGACAATAGTGTTTATTTTTATTTAATAGTCTTAAGTAAGACTTGTCTGAAATTAACGTTAGGAAGTTTTACTTTTTTCACTGTGTGTGTTATAATTTAGCGTTCCGAAAATGTTGAAAATGAAATATCTGTTGTGGGATAATTCTAAATTAAGTTTTATTATAAATAATTATAATCACAGATAAATTTCAACAATAATATTATTATCACAATGCAGTATTTATTCAATAGGTAGGTAGATTCTACTATTTTGTAACGGTGGTTAATGGTGTCGCCGTGTGCTTCCGTGCGAACTAGGTACCACCCCCTTCGTTCCGCCCGTCCCGCCCGCGCCTGTGCCCGCGCGCCGCAACGACATCTGTTTGTTTCTGATTGATATTATTCTATCTTCACAGACGATATAGCACATAATACACGCGCCGCTCCGAGACGCATGATTCATAATTATGCATAAAGCTAGGTAGGTACTTGCCTACCTACAATGATCACTTTAGTACCGATTTGTTGGTTTTCCAACTATAATAAAAAATAAAAGTAAGTTTTATGGTTATTGCTAATAATTTGTTAAAGGAAAAAATATAATTGGTAATATATTCTTTTATA
This sequence comes from Teleiodes luculella, assembly GCA_948473455.1. NCBI lineage: Eukaryota > Metazoa > Arthropoda > Insecta > Lepidoptera > Gelechiidae > Teleiodes > Teleiodes luculella. The sequence continues at coordinate 4,690,421 of OX419592.1, read as the reverse complement.
TAAATACATTATATGAAATTAACTAAAAACTACATAGGCGCAATTTGTACATTGCAAATTGGTACCTACTATTGACGACACATCGATAGAATGGTTAAGCATATTGATTTAACAATTAGATATAAGTAGGTAGTATATAAGCAATTTAAAGTATTTTTTCAATCAAACGAATTTTAAACGTGACTGTACCAGCTTTTAAGATCAAATTATACCAATAATTTAAGAAGGTTGGTGTAATGTATTGCGCGGCCGCTTTTTTATAACATTCTAAAGGCCGGGTTACCAGGCGTTTACCGTTTTTAGGGTTCCGTACCTCAAAAGGAAAAAACGGAACCCATAAAGGATCACTTTGTTGTCCGTCTGTCCGTCTGTCAAGACCCTTTTTCTCAGGAACGCGTGGAGGTATGAAGCTGAAATTTATATCAATTACTCAGGTCTACTGTCCCTTGAAGCTGTGAAAAAATCAAACTTCTAAGCCAACGCAATCAAAAGATACAGCCGTTTATGCCGCAAATTTTCGACACTTGCAAGGGAATCAAAACCTACAGGGTGCTTCCCGTGAACTCAGAATCTTGAAATTTGGTACGAAGCAACGTCTTATAGCATAGATAAAGGAAAAATTACGAAATCCATAAATTTTTAGTTACATCACATAATATATATTTTTTTAATAATTTTAACCTTACTACCCATTTCCTCATAAACGCGTAGAGGTATTAAATTGAAATTCATACCAAATACTCAGGTCTATAATACCTTTAAGCTGTAACAAAATCAAACTTCTATGTCAACGCAATCAAAAGAAACAGCAATTTAAGCTGCATATTTTGAAACTCGCAAGTACTCGCAAGGGAATCAAAACCTAAAGGGTACTTCCAGTCGACCTAGAATCTTGAAATTTGGCATGAAGCAACGTTTTATAGCACACATAAAGGAAAAATTCCGAAAACCTTAAATTTTTAGTTACATTACAAAATATATATTTTTTAATAAATATAAACTTATTACTTTTTTCCT